>WNWK01000026.1:1010000-1047500 GCA_009830355.1 Cherax destructor
CCTTCCCTCCACTCAGATTTATACGCCCTATCTGTCATTCAACTTTGTTCCATTCTCCCTAAAGTACAGACCACCTTAGCAACCCCTCCTCAGTCCTCAAAACTCCAAACATTTACTATTAGTCATATTATTCGCCCTTCTAACTTTAGTTATCTGAATCACTCCAAGTTTTGGTTACCCAATCATTCCTTTTAGCCTTCTTGCTTCATTTATCAAATTATCAATTCCCCGACCTTCTGCCTTCCACTAATCTCTAGTTATCATGTGACTCACCGAAACTAACGCCAATATTATGAAGCAATGATCGAAGCACCGTGAGAGCGGCAATTCCCGTGGTGTCGAGGGACGACCACCTGGGAGTGTCCTCGTGTTTTTCAGAGTCCACTAGCCGAAGTGTCCTTGTGTTCATCGGGAACCGGTAGTCACTGTCCTCGTGTTCTTCAGAGTCCGCTAGCCGAAGTGTCCTTGTGTTCTTCGGGAACCGGTAGTCACAGTGTCCTCGTGTTCTTGAAGACATCTTCCAGACTCTAACATTTCCGGCACATATCATTGGCAACTGCGGGGACTGTGCAACCAAAACATTCTTCTCACCGAAACCAGAGAAAAACACAGGCATCACTGAAGGAGCTTTCTGTTTAGACCAACTTATCGTACACTAGCAGATCATCAGAAGGACCTGCAGTGTCCTTATCTCGCAGTTCACGTACACATTAATCTCAGTGACTTGGTTCATCACCTGACTACGAAACAACTCCATTTAAGTTCCTCGATGTATGTGCATCGGTGGTAGTGGTGCCCTTAACTGCTGGCTCCGCTGCTGGTATTTGATTCTGGGTACAGCTCCCGATATTGGTGTTGATGGTGGTATTGCTGTTGCTTGTACTTGATTTGGAAATTATAACAGTATTGTTGTTGGTGCTACCACGTCTTAGGCTGCAGATGGGTATTACTGTTGCCACTGATAATGGTGGCCGTGGCTCTGCTATTGTTACTGTTGATGATAATTGTACCCCTGTTGACTGTTTCTTGCACTCTTGATGATTCTGCAATGCTTTTAGTGCTGCTACTAGTGATGCTGCTGCCTGATTGCTTCTGCTCTACCTGGTTTCAGTGCTTGTTTGATATTATCATTGCCTGTGCTGGTTCACGGCATATATCAGAGCCATCATTGAGTATGTTGCACCAGTGGGAAGCCCCACTTGATCAAACACTTGCATGAACTCGATAAGTACCAAAGGTTTGCAGCTAGACTAGTCACAAGACTGAGAGAAATGAGCCGAGACTGAGGAAACTAAAACTAACTTTGGTAGAGATAAGCAGAGAAGACATGATTAAGACTTAAGACGTAACATGGTAAAAGGAATTGATAAAGTAGATAAGAACAGAATGAATTCGACGTTCTCAGTTCCTCCCGATTATTATCATTCTTGTATTATTTAACCTTTGAAGGAAGGGAGGAGGGAAGGGCTATTAATTCAAGAAATTAGAGCTGCCTTTCCCTTTCTCAGATACATTTTGATTGTCCGTCTTACCATCAAGCTCTGTATAACTATGATAACATTATATACAATATACATCATGACACAGGTATATCGATATCAGCCATGCTCTCATAACCATATTTTTGACTGAGTTTATCGCTTCCCATTATTATATCACCTGTATTCTCTGTGTGGAAATTCCCAGACACCCGAAACACAGAATTAAGACTTTTCCCTGTAAACATTTGTTTGTCTATTGTGTTTACACTGACTGATAAGATATCGGATTCCTCTTCATCATGTCCTCTTCAAGTGACGACTACCTTGAAGAGTGTTAAGTGAGTTGTTTCTGTGGCGATGTTTTGAGGGAGACAGACTTATCTCCTATTGCTGTTTTTTCTCCTACTCCTCCGAATCTCCCTTTTTTTGTGCCCTCAGTGACCGGAAGGAGTGGAAAGTCGGGAGAGAGCCTTCTGCTTCTCCATCCTTGACTCATATTCCTAGATATATATGATAATTCTTTAAGCAGAAGATATTTCTTCTCAGCAGACAACCTCGGTGTGAACTTCCGCCTCCTCTATCTCCCTTTCTTAAGTATTCCCATATACATCTTCATCCTCCTCTTCTCATTCTTATTCATCGACTTCTTTATCTTGCTTTCACTCTTCTGATTTCCCTTATGTCATCAGTATGTTTACCTGGTCAAAGGGATCTTGTACGTCGTGACCATGTCTCCTCGGTACTCTAAGGCTTCTGTCTGTGACAGTGACAGTAAAAATAACTACAATGATAACCTAAGTAGCCATGTCGCGACGCTCCACTTCAGTTATTTTATAAGTTATTGTGATAAATGAAGCTTGTGTAATTCCTCATTGCTTTCGGCGATAAGTCTTAGTCTAGGCCCCGAGACAACGCAGTTCTAAATACAGGCCTAAACATGTGTCCTAGTTACAGGCCTAAATATATGTCCTAGTTACATGCCTAAATATATGTCCTAGTTACATGCCTAAATATATGTCCTAGTTACATGCCTAAATATATGTCCTAGTTACATGCCTAAATATATGTCCTAGTTACAGGCCTAAACATGTGTCCTAGTTACAGGCCTAAACATGTGTCCTAGTTACAGGCCTAAATATATGTCCTAGTCACAGGCAAAAACATTTGTCCTAGATACAGAAATTATGAATGAACTCATTCATACATACCCATACACATACATGCCCACACACGTACATACCCCACACGTATATACACACTCACACATACACACAGGCATATATACACTCATACAGGAGCTGTGAATCGACTCCTGCAACCACAACTAGGTGAGTACATACCCACTAGCATACATACACTCATACATACTCACTAGCATACATACACTCATACATACCCACTAGCATACATACACTCATACATACCCACAAGCATACATACACTCATACATACCCACAAGCATACATACACTCATACATACCCACAAGCATACATACACTCATACATACCCACAAGCATACATACACTCATACATACCCACAAGCATACATACGCATCAGAAAGGTCAATGAGGACACATACAAACATTTCCTCTCCTTGACCTCCCCTTTACCCCTTGTTTCCAGGGGAAGGTGGAGGTGGGAGGGAATGGGGTGGAAGTAAGGGGGTGCCTTGATGCTGCTGAGGGGGATCTTGATAAAGTAATTGGAATTGCGATCCTCGTCCTCGAATCAAACCTGATTATTGCTTCCTTCGATCGATTTGTATTCCGTTATGGACTTAGTGCTTCCCATGAGTAAAATAATAATAATAATGGTGCTACTACTAACAATAATAATAATAATAATAATAATAATAATAATAATAATAATAGTGTTACTACTAACAATAATAATAATAATAATAATAATAGTGAAATAATAATAATAATAATAATAATAATAATAATAATAATAATAATAATAATAATAATAATAATAATAATAATAATAATAATAATAATAATAATAATAATAATAATAATAATAATAATAATAATAATAATCATCTTAGCACTCCCTTCGAGGAATTTCAATTCCACTCGCTTAATCTCATATCAGCGAGGCTGTGGAAAGAGGGATTAAGAGGAGAATAAATGCAGGAGAGGAAGGGAGAGATAAGAAGGAGAGGGAAAGCAGGGAAAGAAGGTTCGAATTTTTTAAAGGTGAGATGTCCAGGAGAAATTTTTTATCTACACGTGGATGGGACAGCCTTTGACACCTCACATTCCAAAATTTGCATAGGCTTTAGTACCCAGTAATGTGTGTTGAATAAGCACTGATAATAACTGAATTTTGTGGCAGGGATTCAGTGTGTTATCTTACAACTGCCACACAAGCAGATGTTCTATGTCTCGTAAGCGTATTTTTTTTTCAAATTATGGTTACTGTCACTTTGAATTATACATATGTTCTTTAATACATATGTTCTTTAATAAACATATGTGCTTAAATATGTGGCAAACAGTAAAGTAATCTGAGTAAACAGATTATACTGACTTTATTGAGTTACCATCAGTTAATGCTTCATGATTCATCAATAATGTTATTCTGAAACTTCTCTGAATCTTGAGAACTAGTGAACAAATTTATACTGCCTCTATAATGCCTTTATAGATTTCCTAAGGATTATCTTATCACATGAGTTATACACCAAGTGGTGTATGTCTCTCAGTGTATATATACTGAGAGATTACTTTAATCACTACTTTAGGGATTAAAGCAATATTGGCTTGTTGAAAATAGGTGACAATCAGACAGGCTTTAAACCCCCATTAATCTCATCTTATTATTTACATTTACTCAATTTATCCAAATAATTTTGTACTGATATTACTGTTTTCGACTATTTTTTTGTTATTGTTATTCTATATGCGTATGTTTGCGGCGACATGCGTGCGTGTATGTGTCTGTAATAACTGATTTATACTAACTTCTCAGTTCGTCATATATTTATTATTAATTATCATATATATGTGGTTGCAGCACTTATTGCTTCCTCTTTCTGTATGTATATGTTTGTGTACTCACCTATTTGTGGTTGCAGGGGTCGATTCGTAGCTCCTGGCCCCGTCTTTTTGCTGGTCGTTACTAGGTCCACTTTTCCTGCTTCAAGAGCTTCATCGTGTGTGTGTGTGTGTGTGTGTGTGTGGTGTGTGTGTGTGTGTGTGTGTGTGAGTGTGTGTGTGGTGTACTCACCTAATTGTGGTTACAGGGGTCGATTCATACCTCCTGGCTCCTCCTCTTCACTGGTCGCTACTGTATGTGTGTGTGTATGCACGCGTGCGTGGGTGTAACAGCTGGCACTCTTCACAGATTACAAGCATCAACAAGTGGCACTGTGTGAATGAGGGCCTTCCTGTCTCTCTGTTTCTCGCCTCACGTGCTGGGTCCTTGAAGACAGGTGAGCCATCTGCCTGGCTCTCCTACTCCTTGTAGCAAATGAACCAGCTGCCTGGCTCTCCTACTCCTTGTAGCAAATGAACCAGCTGCCTGGGTCTCCTACTCATTGTAACATGTACATGTACATGTAGATGTACATGTAGCAGGTGGACCAGCGTGTTAGAGCTACTAACACTTGCTCTCTTTCAAAATGTCAGTAGCAGTTACGTGGATATAATCAGAAATAATATACACCATTTAATAATAATAATAATAATAATAATAATAATAATAATAATAATAATAATAATTTTAATGTTAATAATAATCATAATTTTACTACTACTACTACTACTACTACTACTACTACTACTACTACTACTACTACTACTACTACTACTACTACTTCTACTACTACTACTAATAATAATAATGTTAATAATAATCATAATGCTAATAATATTAATAATAACAATAATAATAATAATAATTATAATGTTAATAATAATAATAATAATTATAATGTTAATAATAATAATAATAATAATAATAATAATAATAATAATAATAATAATAATAATAATAATAATAATAATAATAATAATAATAATAATAATAATAATAATAAATTCCCATTACCTTCCACATGTGTGATATGAAAATTAACTATTGGCCATTTTTTCACCGTTAAATAAGATGACTTCTAAACTTTTCAAATAATATTTGCTTATATTGAATATAAAGTTTATTTTCCTGCCCTTTTTAAAAGTCCTTAATTGCATATTTTATTATCGTTTTCTTTTCCTAAATTTACGAATATTAGAGACAAGTGAAAAAAAAAAAAAAGAATGTGCTCACCAGGGCTCGAACCTGGGACCTTCTGTGTGTTAGACAGATGTGATAACCACTACACTATGAGCACCTGAGGCCTAGCGGGGAGAAGTATAAATTTCTGATCAATGTCTGTATATACATTGAGTGGTATGAAAATGAAATTGTTTATTTCCTTACCTTTGTACCTTGTTCAGCTATCAAAACTTTGGAGCACCGTCCCTGGACCCATTATGTACCTCTGTAATCTTTTGACTACCGCCCACACCATGGGTATGGGGTGACTACCGCCCACACCATGGGTACGAGGTGACTACCGCCCACACCATGGGTACGAGGTGACTACCGCCCACACCATGGGTACGAGGTGACTACCGCCCACACCATGGGTACGAGATGACTACCGCCCACACCATGGGTACGAGATGACTACCGCCCACACCATGGGTACGAGATGACTACCGCCCACACCATGGGTACGAGTGACTACCGCCCACACCATGGGTACGGTGACTACCGCCACACCAAGACACCACTGGTACAGTGACTACCGCCCACACCATGGGTAGGTGACTACCGCCACACCATGGGTACGAGTGACTACCGCCCACACCATGAGTGATACCAGGGATGACTCCGCCACACCATGGGCAGAGTGACTACCGCCCACACCATGGGTACTACACCGCCACACCTGGAGAGTGACTACCCCACACATGGGTACAGAGTGACTACCCCCACACCATGGGTACGAGTGATACCGCCCACACCATGGGTACTAGAGTGCATAATAAAGAATTAAACTTAATTGCAAAGTTCTACAATGGTGTTTACTGTTATAAAACATTAATTACAAGAACCCCTCTACACTGCCTAGGTCTGCAGGTGAGTTACTATTCATGGTATACACAAATACAGTTACATAGATTATCATACATAGCAACAAACCTACTAACCCAAAAAGTCATGCTTTCAGGGTTGTTAGTGTATATATCAGTTATGATTCACGAAACCTATGCACTGATTTACCACGCATATAAAAGTTACTACTCTTACTACACTATCTATAACAATACTATAGTTACTACTACAACTACTGCTATACATACCACTGCAGTTACTACCACTGCAGTTACTACCACTGCAGTTACTACCATGCCAGTTACTACCACTGCAGTTACTACCACTGCAGTTACACACTGCAGTTACTACCACTGCAGTTACTACACTACAGTTACTACCACTGCAGTTACTACCACTGCAGTTACTACCACTGCAGTTACTACCACTACAGTTACTACCACTGCAGTTACACTACTGCAGTTACTACCACTGCAGTTACTACCACTGCAGTTACTACCACTGCAGTTACTACCACTGCAGTTACTACCACTGCAGTTACTCCACTGCAGTTACACACTGCAGTTACTACCACTGCAGTTACTACCACTGCAGTTACTACCACTGCAGTTACTACCACTGCAGTTACTACCACTGCAGTTACTACCACTGCAGTTACTACCACTGCAGTTACCACCACTGCAGTTACTACCACTGCAGTTACTACCACTGCAGTTACTACCACTGCAGTTACTACCACTGCAGTTACACCACTACAGTTACTACCACTCAGTTACTACCACTGCAGTTACTACCACTGCAGTTACTACCACTGCAGTTACTACCACTGCAGTTACTACCACTGCAGTTACTACCACTGCAGTTACCACCACTGCAGTTACTACCACTGCAGTTACTACTACTGCAGTTACTACCACTACAGTTACTACCACTGCAGTTACTACCACTACAGTTACTACCACTGCAGTTACTACCACTGCAGTTACTACCACTGCAGTTACTACCACTGCAGTTACTACCACTGCAGTTACTACCACTACAGTTACTACCACTGCAGTTACTACCACTGCAGTTACTACCACTGCAGTTACTACCACTGCAGTTACTACCACTGCAGTTACTACCACTGCAGTTACTACACTCAGTTACTACCACGCAGTTACTACCACTCAGTTACTACCACTGCAGTTACACATCAGTTACTACCACTCAGTTACACCACTGCAGTTACTACCACTGCAGTTACTACCACTGCAGTTACTACCACTGCAGTTACTACACTACAGTACACTGCAGTTACTACCACTGCAGTTCTACCACTAGCGGTTACTACCACTGCAGTTACTACCTAAGTTATACACTATTACTACCACTACAGTTACTACCACTCAGTTACTACCACTGAAAAATCACACTGCAGTTACTACCACTGCAGTTACTACCACTACAGTTACTACACTGCAGTTAACCACTGCAGTATACCACTGCAGTTACTACCACTGTTACACCACTGCAGTTACTACCACTGCAGTTACCACCACTGCAGTTACCACTGAAGTTACTACCACTACAAAGTTACTACCACTCAGTTACACCACTACAGTTACTACACTACACTACAGTTACTACCACTGCAGTTACTACCCTACAGTTACTACCACTCAGTTACTACCACTGCAGTTACTACCACTGCAGTTACTACCACTACAGTTACTACCACTAACTACACTGTTACTACCACTCAGTTACTACCACTGCAGTTACTACCACTGCAGTTACTACCACTGCAGTTACTACCACTGCAGTTACCACCACTGCAGTTACTACCACCAGTTACTACCACTGCCACCAGTTACTACCACTCAGTTACTACCACCTTTACCGCAGTTACTACCACTGCAGTTACCTAATACACTCAGTTACTACCACTGCAGTTACTACCACTACAGTTACTACCACTGCGGTTACTACCACTCAGTTACTACACTCAGTTCTACCACCAGTTACTACCACGTCAGTTACCCACCACTGCAGTTACTACAAACTACCAGTTACTACCACTGCAGTTACTACCATACACTGCAGTTACTACCACTGCAGTTACTACCACTGCAGTTACTACAACTACAGTTACTACCACTGCAGTTACTACCACTACAGTTACTACCACTGCAGTTACTACCACTGCAGTTACTACCACTGCAGTTACTACCACTGCAGTTACTACCACTGCAGTTACTACCACTGCAGTTACTACCACTGCAGTTACTACCACTGCAGTTACTACCACTGCAGTTACTACCACTGCAGTTACCACCACTGCAGTTACTACCACTAGCAGTTACCACCACTGCAGTTACTACCACTACAGTTACTACCACTGCAGTTACCACCACTGCAGTTACTACCACTACAGTCACTAAAACTGCAGTTACTACCACTCATCTAACTTCTGGTATTTCATTAGAGGGTAATTTACCCTGTGTATAACTGTACTTAAGTGTACATACACTTAAATAACCTAACTTACTTACTAGTGCTTCATAGTTTATAAAATTAGGAGAAAATAAGCCGCGAAGAACAGAATAAATGTACATCCTGCTGTGAATATAAATATTCGGAGTTTTTAAAAAAGACTGTCACCAGAGACTGGTGGTCAGGAAGAGCAAGGAAAGGAGAGAGTGTTAAGAGCAACAAGGAATTGAAGATACAAAACCTGTGAGGCCAGTTTAGGAACAGAGTTAAAGTCCTCGTGGTGAATGACCCATACAGGTGTAAGTTTTTTTTAGGTACAGGTACACATAAATGCATGAACACAAACTATCATACATAGTAACATATGTGCAAATTATGTAGGATAACCCCAATAAAGTCACTTATTTCCATTAATGGCTTCCATTTCCAATGGTGACTTATTTCCACTGATGACTTATTTCCACTGATGACTTATTTCCACTGGGGTTCTTATACTATCTTATTATTGAAACAAACAAATAAAAACAAAACTTTTGGTTCCTTGTGAAGAATAAAAAAAACCGTAATTTACACGTGATCAAATATTGTTAAACACGAAATAAATAAATCCACTAACATGTTAAGTAACTCAGCTGTGTGAAAATCAATAACAAAAAAAGGAGATATACTTGGAATAACGTAAACCGAGTTATTTACATTAACATTAAAGAGAGGATCAGCGTACGTGAATGTTAGCTATAAAGAAATTAATCTCCTCCCTTTCCGTAGCTTCATTCATTAGGTACCGAACTGGCTCAAGGCAGGACAGGATTTGACTCTGCAGGGAGACCGTCACTCCACAAAACACAAGTCACCGTCGGATTACAATACGTGAGTCTGCTTGCTAGAGGCTGTGTGTCCAGCCAGCAGGGAAAAACAAGACTTGTAAGCGGAAATAAGTCACCTTGTGTGACTTTTCTTGGTTATTCTGGTTAATTTACACATGTTTCTATTTATGATAATTGTACTTGTGATATACCGTTAAATCGTACCGAGTATGGTATACCTTCAATATTACAGTTCAATTTATCTCGTATGAGGAAGATGAACTCAGTACATGAGCTCCCTCGCTTATACAACGCTATTATTATTATTATTGTCACGGCAAGTAATCTTATCTTCTTTATCGCAGGTGAAGTTTCATCGTCCCTAGTGTGTGTATAATGACATCTGGCTGGCTGTGTGTGTGTGTATAATGACATCTGGCTGGCTGTGTGTGTGTGTGTATAATGACATCTGGCTGGCTGTGTGTGTGTGTATAATGACATCTGGCTGGCTGTGTGTGTGTGTGTGTATAATGACATCTGGCTGGCTGTGTGTGTGTGTGTATAATGACATCTGGCTGGCTGTGTGTGTGTGTGTATAATGACATCTGGCTGGCTGTGTGTGTGTGTGTATAATGACATCTGGCTGGCTGTGTGTGTGTGTATAATGACATCTGGCTGGCGTGTGTGTGTGTGTATATGTTGGTGTGTGTATTGTTAATGACATCTGGCTGGCTGTGTGTGTGTGTGTATAATGACATCTGGCTGGCTGTGTGTGTGTGTGTATAATGACATCTCTGGCTTGTGTGTGTGTATAATGACATTGGCTAGCTGTGTGTGTGTGTGTGTATAATGACATCTGGCTGGCTGTGTGTGTGTGTGTGTGTGTGTGTGTGTGTGTACTCACCTAATAGGTTTTTCATTTGGGAATCGTGAGAGTATGAGGAAGAGAAATACCAAAGTTTTGTTTAAAGTAACCTGTAGTACCACCCAGGTATCGAGAATCACAACAGTCACTGGCAATTAAACAAGCACTAACTCGTTCTCTACAGCAGAACAAGAAACACGTTCTTCTTCACACTGATAACTGCAGCAACACACTCAACTACAGGACAACGTAACGTAACACTTAGTGATCCTAGATGTGCAGGGTGACAAGCCTCAATCAGATGGATACCAAGCCACCTTGGTATCCCAGTGAACGAGACCACAGATGAAGATGCGAATTACCTACTAGGGATGAGAATGTATTTGTGGCCATAACAATCATCCCATGACACACTAAATATACGGCCCAAAATATTACACGACAAATACGAGATGCCTTCACCCACAGCAACAGCCTCGCAGCAACACCCTCACAGCAACACCCTCACAGCAACACCCTCACAGCAACACCCTCACAGCAACACCCTCACAGCAACACCCTCCACCAGCCAACAGAGAACTTACCAAATATCAGAGCACGGTTATTTATCGGCTGTGCCTTGGCTACTCAAGGAAATGAAAAAATAATTGAGAATGCAGAAGCAGAACAGCGCCAGCACAACCAGCAGCAGAACAATGCCAGCAGCAGAACAGTGCCAGCAGCAGAACAGTGCCAGCACAACCAGCAGCAGAACAGTGCCAGCACAACCAGCAGCAGAACAGTGCTAACACTGCTACACAGTCATTAATAGAGTACCTGCTAGATTGCCAGGTGACGCTCCCACTACGAAATCACCCACTTTTACCACCACCATTGCACCAGGAACCTGCCACAACTGCTGCCTCTCTAGTATTCCTAGGAGTAAATAATCTAAGAATGTTGGTGGCCATCGTATTAGCATGTCCGCCCCTATCACAACCTTACTGTTATAACACGATGCACAATAACATCTCTAATACAAATTATTAACAACAGTTTCTGTAACAGCAGCTAATGTAACTACAACTACTGTAAATACAGCTATTGTAACTACAGCTAATGTAAACACAGATATTGTAACTACAGCTACTGTACACACAAGAAGCTTGGCAGGTGGTGCAGGATACCGCCAATGAAAAACAGGTGAGCTTAGGTTTGGTTAAGTAAGATTCGTCAGGAAACAGGACAAGTGTTTCCTGACGTGGGTTTGGTCATATGATGACTCGCCGCTGGAGCTTTTGGTCATCTGATCGAGGCCTTCCACTGGCTTACCGGTCCACCCCTTTAAAAATTTATATCATGTAGATTAATGGTGTTTTCAGGGGAGCTATGACTACAATGAGAGAACTAAATAAATGTTAAGAGACCTCGACTCTTCAACCCCATCCCTTCATTCATAAGAGGGATTTCCAACAACCCCCAATCTATCTTCAACCGTGAACTCGATAGATTTCTCAAAACGGCTCCTGATCAGCTGGGTTGTGATGCATACATTTGCCTACGGGTACTAACAGCTCGATTAATCAGACCAGCAACCAGGTCTGGTCTGGGACCAGGCCGCGGGGGCGGTGACCACCGAAAGCTACTACAGGTAAACCCCAGGTAATATCTCCAGCGCCTGGGGATCCAAAGAAAGTGGAAGAACAACTCAAAATATTTTTTAGAAATTTAAAAAAAAAAAACAGAGCCGGAATGCTTAATAAAACTTCAAATGCTCTGACAGCTGAGAAAACTGATGCAATGTAACTTATTTTGTGCCGGAGTTAAAATGCAGAAGTTTTCGGGGCTGAAGTTTTGGGATTATGTTGTGCATACACAGGTGGGGAAGGAAACTTATAACTGTATTTACATGTTGCATTTGCAATATATACAAATTAGGTGTATCAGTATAGTGGGTAATCGGAGCATAGCGGGTCCTTGGAGCATAGTGGGTCCATTGAGCAAGGGTGGAACACTGATTTGTTCACTCCTGTATAATATCAGGTCACAACAGCCTGTGGACGGCGTCAAAGGGATGCGGGATATCACAATAGCCTGAGGGTTGTGTCAAGGGGAGGTGTGTCACAACAGCCTGACGGTGGTGTCAAGGGAAGGCGGGATATCACAATAGTCTGAGGGTTGTGTCAAGGAGAGGTAGGAAATCACAATAGCCTGTGGGTGGTATCGAAGGGGAAGTAGTAGAGGCAGGCATGATGGCTTGGGTTATGACATGGAGGCGACGACCTCTCTGCTAGTGGGTGTTGAAGAAAGCCAGAACCCCTGAGGTGGCGGACGTAGAGGCCAGGGTTGGGCGGCGCAGGGAGCCATGCATTGCCCACGAGTATAGTGGTGGGAGTAACTGCTTGCTGCAGGGGAAGACCAGCCTTCATGTCCACGTTGAGGAGGTGAAGGAAGATGACGGTGGAATGCGCGTGGATGTAGTAAGTAGCACCGTCTTCAGCAATATCTACGTGATATCCTCGACGGTTTAAGTTCAACAGAGCCAATTGCACTTGTAAAGTGGCATTCTGGACGGCGAGGTGGGCATCCATTTCCCAGGACTGCTGGCCACCCACAACCCCAGCCACTGCTGTCTTGTTCATTATGTGAACATCTACATATTGTTCTTGCACTGCGGACACCACCTCATGAAGAGCGCCACCCAAGAGAGCCAAACAACAGGAGGGGAGAGCAAGGGACTTGTCCACCTTGCTGCAGTTGAGTCCAGCCTCCATACAAGTGTAGTGGTGGTTGAAATCATCAGGTAGATGTACGTCTGTAACGTTCCACTTCGAGGCAATAGCTTCCCAGGCAGTGCGACTCTTCCAGGGACGATATTCGTCTGAAACAAAAAAGAGGACATCGGGGCAGACAAGACCCAAACCTCCAGCAGCCCTAACTCTCAGGAACCAGTCGCTGAAGACTACTTCCTCCGGGAGATGCAAGTCAATGGGTATCGAAGAAACCAGTTTAGTCGTCGTGATGAATGGGCCACCGACGGAGTCGCAGAACATACACCCGTAGTCAAAGCTGGTGTACCCATGCTGTAATGTTAAGACATACATGAGCATCCTGGTCTGGTAGCATCCTACTCTCCACTGCCCATTCTGGTTCCTAGAGGCGCCACCGACGAAGGCAGCGTTGGGTGCCTGAAGAAAAGTCATGAAGAGTCTCTCCAGATCGGAGAAGGAAGACAAGGAGATGAGACCTCGACCAACCAAGACATACGTGGTGTTGACCATGGCCAGCAGCCGCGACCACCTCACAGCCACTGGGGTGCTGCTCGTCACCCGGAAACTTCGAACATTCTTGCGTTGCTTGGAAACGCGAAGTGCAGCGTCTGAACCCACACACACGACAACCTGAAGCCCATCATACCTGTTGGAAACTTCCATAAAATAGGAGTCGAACTTGCAAACTTGGCAAACAGGTTGGGTTTAGTCCTGACTCGCCGGCTATTCTGCGAGTCCTTGAATTGAACTGAATTGGCAAACAAGCAGAGCAAGCCACATGAGGATGGAAATCTTTAGCGCTAGATATTTTGCACTCTAGTGCGTCGTCAGGAGATATGCAATGTTGCAAGACAGCAATAGACAGGATGGGAAATTCTCTGAGGCAAGGCAGAATGTATCACTTGTAACCCATGTCACAGAATCCTCGTCTGTATTAAACCAATGATACCTTCTGCCATGCCTCAGTGAATTTCCCTCCTATCTGATGCTGTTTTGCAACATTGCATAGCTCTGACGACCACAAGAGTGCAAAAGAGCTAGAGCTAAAGATGTCTATCCCCATGTGGCTTGTTCACACACACACACACACACACACACACACACACACACACACACACAG
Source organism: Cherax destructor (assembly GCA_009830355.1). Classification (NCBI taxonomy): domain Eukaryota; kingdom Metazoa; phylum Arthropoda; class Malacostraca; order Decapoda; family Parastacidae; genus Cherax; species Cherax destructor. The sequence goes on from WNWK01000026.1 coordinate 1,024,609, forward strand.
TGTCTAATCGACATGTGCCTAGGACAAAATGGTAACTAACACACACACACACACACACACACACATATATATATATATATATATATATATATATATATATATATATATATATATATATATATATATATATATATATATATATATATATATGAAACATTAAATACTACTATTACTACTACTAATAATAATAATACTAATTAATAGATAATATAATAAACTACCCTCACAATTCTCTTCAAAGGAAGCTGTCAGGTTTCAAGTCTGATCAAAGGATACAGTATACAGGGAGAGGTGTATTTCTCTCAGTGTATATATTGTATGCTGAGAGTTTCCTTTAATCAATATTTTAGGGATTACAGTGTTTTTGTTTGGTGGTGCAAACGTTACATGCAGCCTTAATGACCCTAGTGTAGTAGATAGGCTCTAAACCCCATTAGCCAACTTATTCAAGGGAAACTGTCAGGTTTCAAGCCTAACGACTGCATGACTACACTAAATTCAAGAATACTCTAATGCTTAAAACTGGGAGTAGAGTACACTCTCGGTGTATATGCGACTAGTATATAAACCTCTCAGTGTATCTACACTGAATATATAAACCCTTTTAATGTATAGCGTATTCGCACTGAAATATACACAGCTGTGCATATGCACATTAAGTATTCATATCTCTCAGTGTATACATATTTAACTTGGACAGCACTCAGTATATACACTAAGTAGATATTCTTTTCAGAGCACATGCCAAAATATTATTGAATATATATATATATATATATATATATATATATATATATATATATATATACTTACCTAGAGGCGATATCATTTAAGAGGACCTCGAGTTGCGTGTCGTTAACCCTGGTAACGTCTGCAGCTACAGTAAACACCTCTTGCAGTGACACCTGCAGAACACGAAAACGAATCTATATATAACAAAAAAGGCACAATACCGTGACTGGAACAATACAAAAATACACGCACATAGAAGAGAGGAGCTTACGACGACGTTTCGGTCCGACTTGGACCATTTACAAAGTCACAGTGTGACTTTGTAAATGGTCCAAGTTGGACCGAAACGTCGTTGTAAGTTCGTCTCCTATGTGCGGGTTATTTGTGAATATATATAATGCATATACAGTAGAACAATGTAAATTTCGAGTCACACGCCATGAATTTAGATGAAATTTTTTTTTTAAATGTATTCCTCGGACAGGCAAAAGCTTTTTTTTTCCTTGGTTTGAGTGAGCTTTCCATGTATACCTCTGTGATGTGGGGCGACTACCAACAGCCTGGCTGGTCAGATACTAGGCAGCTACTGGACGGAGGGTCGAGCTCCCAGTTTGGCCTTTGAGGGATGAAAATCAAATGTATATACGTACCTTTTGATGCATCTGGTCGTGGTCACCGCTGCCGTCTCCCTTAATCCTCTCTCCTCCTGACTGATGCAACTGACGAAGGATACACAGAGCTGTATTCTCTATGGCACAGTTTGATAACATTAACATGTACTCTATACCCATCCTGTGGGTGGTAGTCACACCATACCCATCCTGTGGGTGTAGTCACATAATACCCATCCTGTGTGTGGTAGTTACACCATACCCATCCTATGGGCGGTAGACCAAAGTTTACGTTGGCAAATAATGAAAGCAATGACCAGGGCCCAAACTTCCTGTTAGCTGAGCAAGTTGCAACAATAATGAGTTGTTGACGAGAATATAAAATTCAATTGCAGTGATAATTAACTATAAGAATAATGATACCAGCAGCAGTGATAATTAACTATAAGAATAATGATACCAGCAGCAGTGGTAATTAAATACAAGAATGAGGAAATCAGTTACAGTGACTCATAACTATATGAATAATGGATCCAATTACAGTAGGAAAAAGTTTATATTCGTGTCTTCATGGAGCGAAAGATACAATTCCCCCAAAAATTATTTGTGTGCATTTATTATTATTATACATTACTGGGGAAACGCTAAAGACGTAGAAGTCAAGCAACGCCTTTGTATATTCATGAGAGGTAGCATGTATATGTATGTCTGAGTATAGTAATAGGGATATAGCGTGGATAATGGGAGAGAGAGAGAGAGAGAGGAGAGAGAGAGAGAGAGAGAGAGAGAGAGAGAGAGAGAGGGGTATTTACCTGCTGGGCTGATGTAAAGGACGCCTCTGTAGACAAATGTTCGAGAGTCCTTTTCAGAGCCAAGATCGTCTCTTTTTCTGGAGGCATCTGGTTCTCTGCAACAGACTGACACATATATATGGGCACGGGCAAGAGATATTATAAGTGTAGTACACAAAGATTAAAACATAGAAAGTCCCACTGGGAGATGTTTTACAGCTGTCCCATAAACTGGACATGAAATTAATTGACTTTTCGCTCTGTCCAGAACCAATATGAAGACGCTTGCGACTGAAGAGAACCTCATCGTTTAACCTAAATATCTCTTGTCACATCCTCCACATGGTATATCATAGACTCCGCACTGGTGACTGGGTCTTCTCTTCTCTCTCATGCAAACATAAATGCACTTGTGATGATGTTAACTCCAGCGTCCAGCACAGAGGCAGCCAGGAACTCCTCATGAGGCTAAGCAAGTTTCCAGCGAGAGTGACTTATACAGATGAGAATGCTTGGAAGCTGCCTCAGTAACCATCTCGAATAGTGTCCCTTAAAATCTTGAGTAGTTTCAGCGTCTCCAAGTTTAACAAATAAGTTATTGCCTAATCTGGACACTGCTTTCACTTGACGCCATTTCTTTCATAACTGAATTAAATAGATCAGCAGTATGCTATACCCTATTCTTATATCCTAGTTACACAGTGGGGTTCAATCCAAGTGCACACCTGCTCGCTTCCCTATCCTGTTTTCACCTGATCTCCATATCTCTCTCTCTAGATATATATCTGCTGCTGTAGCTGTCTTTGCATTAGGACTGAAAAAGCCACTCCTGGCCAAACTTTTCCTTTAAAAATGTCCTAATTGTTCATCTGTCTTTTATTCTTTTTAATTATTATCTCCCGTGGGTCTCATTGTTCATCACAGTCTTTGTGTTAGTGTTTCTTGCTTTCTTATTTCACCTACTTTTCGAGTACATTTTAAGCAACACAAAAATATTAGAATAAAGAGAAAAGTGGTGTCATTACCTCTTGCTCTGAGTAGATCTCTCAAGATATTGTGGAGATCACGAACCACGTCCCTCCTGAGGCTGCTGCTGGCTCCTGCAGTGAATCTCTCCAAGAACGTCCGTGAACCAGCTGCTGGACAACAAGGTAAAATTACATTATTACCCCCTTGTTACTTCTCTTGGACTGGAGGCACAGCCAGTGGCACCCAATACAGAATCACAACTACTGATGCCAACAAGAAAATATCTCCCTCAACCCTCAACAAACACGCAGCAATGCTTTATTTGTATTTTCGAATACAGAGCGAAATATACATTACATCTACATATGGTCTCCAGCTTAGTCTACTACCAATTGATCTCCCATTATGTCTACTACGAAAAGTTCATGTAATCTTATTGTTATTTCTGCTGTCCGTTTTTGATCATTTGAAGCTACGTTACATATAAATATTATGGTATTTAGACGTTGCACAATTTCACTAAACATAACTCGAAAAATGACATATAATGGTAGAAAAATTCTGATTGTCCTGACTGTTATATTTCATGTATTAAAGCAATCATTCTTGCAGCACCAGTGATAACCGTGCGTATTTGAACGTATCCTGGTTACCAAACATAACCTAACAAAAGAAGAGCATTTGACGAATGTTTTGCATGCAATATTCACATAGCATACATACGCACGCAGATACAGAGACAGACGCAGACACACAGACAGACACACACACACGCACATAGGAGACCATAACTTATGACGGCTTCTCGATCCAGCTAGGACCATTAACAAGCAATAACTTAATGGTCCAACTTGGACCAAAACTTCATCATAAGTTTGTTTCCAAAGTTCGGGTTAATTGTTCATTGTTCCAGTCACGATATTGTGCTTTTATATATATATATATATATAATATATATATATATATATATATATATATATATATATATATATATATATATATATATATATATACTGAAGGAGGAGTGTTAATGTTGCAGTTTTATAACTGTAGTGTAAAGCACCTCTGGCAAGACAGTGATGGAGTGAATGATGATGAAAGTTTTTCTTTTCAGGCCACCCTGCCTTGGTGGGAATCGAGCCGATGTGTTAATAAAAAAATAATAAAATATATATATATATATCGTGGTACAATAATATATATATATATATATAATATATATATATATATATATATATATATATATATATATATATATATAAACTCAAATGGAAGCAGACCCATTGTCAGTTGAGGAAATAAGAGAGGCAAGACAACCGGGATGTTATTTCACTTGTTTCATGCGTCAATCTGCTACGAATTGACCCTTCAAGGGGAATTACTTGATGCCGGCGAAAGGTTCTTGATCCAAGAAATTGTAGCTTTAATTCCCTTCCCTGGAACCAACTTAATTACCTCTCAGTCACTAGGTGCTTTTTGGCCACCCATAATATCCATAATTTCTCCATGAATAAAATATTAGTAATAATAATAATAATAATAATAATAATAATAATAATAATAATAATAATAATAATAATAATAATAATGTATTAATGTTGGTAGGATGGCCATATTTTAGGTAAAAGAACACAAGTGCAACTAATGTGGCATTTTATTGTGGCAACGTTTCGCTCTCCAGGAGCTTTGACAAAGCTCCTGGAGAGCGAAACGTTGCCACAATAAAATGTCACATTAGTTGCACTTGTGTTCTTTCACCCAACAACAATAATAATAATCAACGAACAGTAGAACGTCTAAAAGTTTACGTTCTATAAGAATACATGCTGTTGATGAATGGAATTTATGTGTGCAACAATCACCAAAGAATCTTTAAAAACCATAAATACAACTAACGACCAGCATATCTCTAACATATAATTTTCAAAGTGTTTTTGATACATGTTAACATTAACAACATTTACCACTGAGGTCTTCCTGACGACCATGATTTTTTTTTATTACACTTAGTATATTCTTCAGTATACATTCATACAAAGGCCCAAAGGAGCTGTTGAACTGAACCCATAACAACAACCACACTCCACGACAAATTGATTTTTTCTTTATATTTTCAAATATAATCATACAACAGAACTGTACTGACACCCACACCACAAACATACATATATATATATATATATATATATATATATATATATATATATTCATAAATGGACTTGTAGGTTTATTTACAAACAATTTTAACCTCGATTGTGCTTCCGGTTTTTGAGTAAACACTTGTGTTGTGGAAGTAAACTAGTGCCTTGTAGGACACAAAGTGAGTCTGAGTGCATAGGAGTTGATGGGAATGAGGTAGGAAAAGAAGAAGGGATATGTTCACTACGTACACAATACCGCTAGGTAGACAAGGATAGATTCTTTACCAGGGATACGCAAGAACAAGGGATGCATGGCAGGTAGTTTTTCAGTGAAATGAATGGAGTTAGTTAAGCAATGAGTCTGTGAAAGTGAACTCTAAACAGAGGTTTGAAAATACTGTAAATATATAGTGGTTCAATCACGTCAGATGGTGGAAATCTATGTGGCGAGACCAAGAAGTGTAGCTCAACATCCTCCATGCTCATTTCTCCACAAAAACAAATATGTGATTATAAATATGTAATTACTCTCTCCCTCTCCTTTACCTATTTCTCTCGTACTACTGAACGTAGTAATCAGCATCAGAGGACAAGACACAGCCACTAGTCCCAGCGTCCACTTCATAACAAACCTCATTAGTCAAGTCCTCTGGCGTGTCTCTCGACACTCACTCAAAATCCTTTGGCAATACACTGAAATGAAAAGTAAGTTATCTCAAACACTTAGATATATCAAATTAAAATGTTTCGTGAATATATAATGAAGGAGTAATTTTTGAGGGAGAAGATTTAGAAGTGATAATAAGAGAAGAACAGTGATGGAATATGATTTGTAATAAATAATACCAGATTAAATTTGGTCATATAAATACTTTTTTTTAATTTTGCTCTCGCAAATTCTTTCCACCTAAATAATAAATACGACACACGCAAGACTGGCAAATCTTAGAACTGCATTCAGGACCATAAACAAAGAATAATTTAGAACATAAGCACTACGCATGTAAAAACCCATCGTGCAGTAAGCAGCTCCAGCGGTTAACCCTCATTGAAAAATCCCGCGAAGAGGCTAAAGAAGGTCGTGAAGCTTGCGAGAATACTTATGCCAGAGATGAGAGGAATGTGGAAGACTGCCAACTCTGTATGAAAGGAGAGAATAAGTGAATATGATCGTGACGAATAAAACCCTGAAGAATCGATAGGGCAGGCAAGAACAAGGTCTTACAGATGGCAGCTAAAGATGTAGATGAGCCAAAGGGTTATTAGAAAGTGCTATTCTTTTTACCCGAGAGTAATCAAAAAACAGAATGAGCTGGACGAGGTTGAAGAAGCTTCATCCATTCACGTTTTCAAAGTAGATATGACAACTCAAAAAGATAGAGTGTTCTGTCTCATATATGACTTTTATATTCTATGCTCGTTACGTCTAGAAGCAATTACATTTCTTATTCTCCGTGAAGCTCTTCAAGAAACAATGACATATAGTAGGCAGGTATGTTGTACAGACCCCGCTAACCTGTACAGGGCGGCATCTTGGTTCCTCTGTGAGTCATCGTCACTATCTTTGAGATTCCGTGTTGATGCACATGTATTCTGCAGCCTCACGACACTACCTGCCTCTACATGCCCCATCCTCCTCCCAGCAAGAAGAATATCAGCCACTACACATGCCAGCGCAAGAACTCCATCTAACAAGGTATATTAATCAGCATGGTGCTAGCGGCAAGCCAGAACTACAGTCATGTTTCCTTCCTTCACCTGAATTTTCGGCCACCAAAGGACGGAGATGATATTGCCAATGGGATATCAAAGATTGGGATTGAAATGTAATGACTTCATGGCAGTATGTTTACTCACGGGATGACTGGTACTGCCCAATAAGATTTTCCTCGGGATGAACTCTTAAAATCTTCCTTCAGCTCTACATCCCTGGTATAGAGATGTGAAGGTAAGAAGTATGGTGATTATACCTTAACCTAACCAACTAGTGAGAGCCAAAGGCGACACTGCAAAGACAGTCGTGCTAGTCGAAGCTACTCTACATCTTGAATTATCATGAATATTTTCCGGATCAGTTGACGTTCCTCTCTTGTCTTGGTGCTTAATCCCCCGATATCGAACCACTTCAAGGTGATGGTAAGAGTCTGTGGACAGTCTCGCAAGCACATTCTTCACTGAGGGTTCCTTAATACCAGTGAAGGATTCCTAATCCAGAGAATTAGAGCTGTCCTGCTCTATCTTATACACCATACCTAATTACTTTGCATTACCCAGTCGTTATATGACCCCTACGGATTAAATGCATACCCATGATGATACTAAATAGCCCAAGCCTGTGCTCAGACTGTGGTAAGTCTCACAAGCACAGTTTACAGACGAAGAACCCAGCACTTCCCTTTCTTATGGAATGTATTAATGACAAATATATAACCACATTCCTCAAAATGTCGGCGCTGTATCATTCCAATTGTTTACATGATCAGATGAGGAGTGCAAGGCTAGATGCTAGTGAAGAGAGTTCTCCAATAATAATAATAATAATAATAATAATAATAATAATAATAATAATAATTAATAATAATAATAATAATAATAATAATAATAATAATAATAATAAAAATAATATAATAATAATAATGCATTAGGGTGAAAAAAAATCCTTTATGATGGAGTATGAGAACTCTGAAGAACGATTCTAATATCCACAAAACATTCTAAAGAACGATCCTAAGATCCACAAAACGTTCTGAAGAACTATTCTTGGATCCATACGGCGCTCTAAAGAACTATCCTAAGATCCACGAAGCGTTCTGAAGAACGATCGAAAGATCCACAAAGCGTTCTGAAGAACGATCCTAGGATCTACACAGCGTTCTAAAGGAGGATTCTAGGATCCATGAAGCATTTTAAAGAACGACCCTAGGATCCACACAGCGTTCCGAAGAACGATCCTAGGATCCAGTAAGCGTTCCGGACAACATTCATTGGATCCACACACATTCTAACGAGTAAAGATCCAGGGATCGAGCGAGTGCACACAACAGCAATCAAGGGCTCCTTGTAATTTGCCAAGCTCCAATTATGCTTTTGTTTGTTAAGTTTACTGAGTCTTTTATTTCTGTTGCCGACGTAAAAAGTGAGGCCAAACACAGCTGAACTTTTTTCACAACCCTGACACGAAGGTTGGATTGTAATAGACTAGTATTTTTTTGTCGTAGATATACACAAAATGAAGATCACCAGTAGAACTAACAGTAAAAACAACGACAATAAATAATAACAGCAACAAACAACAACAACAATAACAATAATAATATAATAATAATAAAAATAATAATAATAATAATAATAATAATAATAATAATAATAATAATAATAATAATAATACAAGCAACAACAAATATCCACCAACAACAACAAATAACGAACACCAATAACAACAAGTGTAACAACATCAACAATACGTGTTTTTTTCGGTTTATTCTGGACTAATCTCGCACTCCATCAATAGTAATGGTACTGTTGTTCCTTTTTTTAGCTTGGGATGTATGCAACTCAGTCAATAATCATTATTTCTGACAACCAGAGCCGGATTAAGATTTTGTGTATGACCCTGGGCTACAGGTACTGTATGACCCTGGGCTACAGGTACTGTATGACCCTGGGCTACAGGTACTGTATGACCCTGGGCTACAGGTACTGTATGACCCTGGGCTCAGGACTGTATGACCCTGGCACAGGTACTGATGACCCTGGCTACAGGTACTGATGACCCGGGCTACAGGTACTGTATGACCCTGGGCTACAGGTACTGTATGACCCTGGGCTACAGGTACTGTATGACCTGGGCTACAGGTACTGTATGACCCTGGCTACAGGTACTGATGACCCTGGGCTACAGGTACTGTATGACCCTGGGCTACAGGTACTGTATGACCCTGGGCTACAGGTACTGTATGACCCTGGGCACAGGTACTGATGACCCTGGCTACAGGTACTGTCATGACCCTGGCACAGGTACTGTATGACCCTGGGCTACAGGTACTGTATGACCCTGGGCTACAGGTACTGTATGACCCTGGGCTACAGGTACTGTATGACCCTGGGTTACAGGTACTGTATGACCCTGGGCTACAGGTACTGTATGACCCTGGGCTACAGGTACTGTATGACCCTGGGCTACAGGTACTGTATGACCCTGGGCTACAGGTACTGTATGACCCTGGGTTACAGGTCATGACCCTGGGCTACAGGTACTGTATGACCCTGGGCTATAGGTACTGTATGACCCTGGGCTACAGGTACTGTGAGGCCCCTGGGTTACTGCCCCTAAAGCCCATGCCTTAATCGGGCCCTGACCAAAGGGAAAAACTAAAAGATGGTATAGTTGTTAATGTCGTCAGCTCTCACACACTGAACGTCCGGGGTCGATCCCCGGCACGCGTTGGGCATGTTTCTTAAGACACCTGCTGGCCTGTTCACCTAGCAGTAAGTAGGTACCTGGTGTTAGCTAACTGTTGTGGGTCGCAGTTATGGTATGTATAAGTTGCATCATGTACTTGTAGAAATAAAGATTATTATTGTTATTACTATTCTTCTTCTTCTTATTATTATTATTATTTATTATTATTATTATTATTATTATTATTATTATTATTATTATTATTATTATTATTATTATAAATCAGTCTGAGCATCCCGAAATTAACATATTTTACTCATGTTAAACAGAATTTATTAAATATAGGCTGATCAAAAACTGGTTAGGCAGTGCTATGTTATACTGGTAAACGTGATGCTAAATTATATTATGTTAATGTTAACAAGCTTAAACAAAGCTGCTAAATTGACTTCGGGAATTGTTTCAATTTTGTATACCACGATAAATCACTATATATCAAATATATATTGATTTATAATAATATAATACCTACAGTAATACTTTTTATCTGAAGTATCTGAAGAAACACATTATTATGTTGGGTTGAGTACCCTCACGTAACCCACCACACTGGAAACCCCACTGATATCCAGAGAAATTCCCATGAAAACCTTCGGGTTGCTGGTGAAGGGCTACCCTTGATGAAGCCCTTCCTCTCCTCCCATACCCCAGGAGCTGTGAAGGGAAGACACAGGTCACGTACCTGGCGATGTTGGCTCCACGGCAGCTTAAACGTGACTGAATATTGAATACTTTCCGCCTTGACAGCTGGCTCTCTCCGACTGAAAGACAAGTTAGTTGGTTGGCTGGCTGGCTGGCTGGCTGGCTGGCTGGCTGGCTGGCTGGCTGACCTACTGCTTGGGTAGTCGAGCACTTTCAGCTTCTTACCAACCCAACCCTTTACATTAAATTATTTATCGACTTTAAACCATTCGTTCGAAAGTTGATCCATTGGATGAAATATTAAATTGAATTGAACCCGCCACGCGCCATACTTATTAATATTGCAGTAAGAAGGCAAGTGTTCGCGTCTCACGCTGCGCAATTTACGAGAAAATTTGATTATCTACGATTAACAAAAATAATTGTTCAATGGCGTCGAATTGCTGGATTATCTAACTAAATCTCGGTTTTTTTTTTTTCATAATATTTATATAATCAAAAAAATTCCTCCTAGAATTTAAGAGTTTAGATAATTTAGTTCAACGACTTTATCTGTGAAATTATTTACTTGTGTTTTGTATAATTAGCTGAAATATTGGTGATGGTAGTAAATGTAGCAGTAGTGGTGGTGGTGATAGTAGTAGTAGTAGTAATAGTAATAGTTGTGGTGGTGGTAGAAGTAATAGTTGTGATGGTGGTAGAAGTAAGTTGTGGTGGTGGTAGTAGCATGACTTAAATTGGTGCTGGGACACTTTTGGCTCTCCATGTATGTGTGTGTACTCACCTAGTTGTGGTTGCAGGGGTCGATTCACAGCTCCTGGCCCCGCCTCTTCACTGGCGCTACTAGGTCACTCTTCTTGCTCCATGAGCTTTATCATACTTCTTCTTAAAGCTATGTATGGATCCTGCCTCCACAACATCACTTCCCAGACTATTCCACTTCCTGACAACTCTATAACTGAAGAAATACTTCCTAACATCCCTGTAACTCATCTGAGTCTTCAACTTCCAACTGTGACCCCTTGTTGCTGTGTCACATCTCTGGAACATCACACACACACACACACACAATCAGTGAAGAGGCGGTGCCAGGAGCTATGACTCGACCCCTGCAACCACAAATAGGTGAGTACACACATACATACATACATGGAGGACCAAAAGTTTCCAGCACCAATTTAAATCATGCTTAATAAAAGAACGAGGTAAAAATAAACCCACACGTTGCCATTAAATCCGCACTTAGTTTTAAATTGTAGTGTGTGTAGGCGAACAAGCACTCAGAAATAGACTAACGATCGATGACAACACTGACATAGAGAGCCATTGCTGTTATATGTAGACACAACTTCTTTAGTCAGATGATAGAAAAAAATACATTTGAGTTGAGACTGAGGCGCGGGGGTGATGATCAAGGTGTGCTTGTGATGATCAAGGTGTGGTGGTGATGATCAAGGTGTGGTGGTGAAGATCAAGGTGTGGTGGTGGTGATGATCAAGGTGTGGTGGTGATGATCAAGGTGTGGTGGTGAAGATCAAGGTGTGGTGGTGGTGATGATCAAGGTGTGGTGGTGATGATCAAGGTGTGGTGGTTGTGGTGATGATCAAGGTGTGGTGGTGATGATCAAGGTGTGGTGGTGATGATCAAGGTGTGGTGGTGGTGGTGGTGATGATCAAGGTGTGGTGGTGATGATCAAGGTGTGGTGGTGGTGGTGATGATCAAGTGTGGTGGTGGTGGTGATGATCAAGGTGTGGTGGTTGTGGTGATGATCAAGTGTGGTGGTGGTGATGATCAAGGTGTGGTGGTGGTGGTGATGATCAAAGTGTGGTGGTGGTGATGATGATCAAGGTGTTGTGGTGGTGGTGATGATCAAGGTATGGTGGTGGTGGTGATTTGCTGTAGCAGGTCGTAATTGCTGTGGTTTTGATTTTAGTTGTAGTTGTTTTTGGTATGGTGGTGAGAGTGGTGATGGTAGGTAGCGATGTAGGTGGATGAAGATTGGTGGTGATGGTAATGGTGGTGAGTGGTGGAAGTTTTGATGGTGGTGTAGTGATGGTGGTGTGGTGATGGTGGTGATGATAGCATTGTTGGTAATGGTGATGGCGTTGGTGTTGGAGAGTTGTGTTGGAGGGTTATTTTGCTAGAAGGTTACGGTGGTGATGGTAGGTAGTGACACTGGCAGGCAGTGGTGGTGGTGGTATTGGTGGTGATTAGTAAGTTTAATCAAGTACATGTATACATAAATACAGTTACACAAATTATCATACATAGCAGCATATATGTCAATTACCTAGGATAACCCTCCCCCCAAAAAAAAAAGTCAGCTGGCATACTGTGGTAGTATCGACGGTGGTTGTGGTACAGGTGATTGCAGTGATTAAGGCAATGTTACTGCACTGTGCTGGTGGTGACAGTCTACCTCAGGGGTCACCACCTCCCGAGACGGGGGCCAGGAGCTATGAATCGACCCCCTTCAACCACAAATAGGTGAATACAGACAAGATCTCCTGGATGACAACCTTGCCACCTGGAAAAACAGACAATAACTCCGGCGAAGATTATCGTCAGGGATTCAAGATGATTATAACTACATCCACACCTGATAACCCTCCACAAGGGCTGATAAGGTGTTACCTCTAAGATAATACAAACACGTTATATCTCGAGACGGCTGATAAGGGTCCAAGAACATTTATATGAATTAACACACCATTTTCTCATCATATCAGCAATTACATTGCATTTTCGTGGTTGACACGCACGCTCACACACACACACACACATACACGGGGACAGGAGCTATGTCTCGACCCCTGCAACCACAACTAGGTGAGTACACACACACACACACACACCAGCATCACTGGACCCCTCACTAGGTTCACTTCCAGACTAACACAAGATGGTACTGAAGAAAATTAATAATAATAATAATAATAATAATAATGACAACAAGAACAAGAAGACCGACATTGACAACAACGACACCAAAAACGCTAAGTATCGATCCACAAGAGCCTTTGACAGACGCTGTGCATCCTACGGACTTACTGCAGGAGGAAATGAAGAATCTAAATCTAAGTCTGCATACACAAAATCACCTTCCACCAACGTAACAAGTGCTCATGGTGTAGTGGTTATCACATCTGTCTAACACACAGAAGGTCCCAGGTTCGATCCCTGGTGAGCACAGTGTGTTTTCCAGCTGATCTTCATCTTGTGTTTCATATTGTTTCGTGAACGTTTTGACAGTTTAAACCGAAATAAACACGGCCATTAACTTGGTCCTCTAATCTTGTGTTCGTCAGTGGTGACAGACACAACTTGTAATAACAAGAACAAAAAGGCACAATACCGTGACTAACAATACACAAATAACACACATAGAAGAGAGGAGCTTACCACGACGTTTCGGTCCCACTTGGACCATTTACAAAGTCACAGTAACTGAAAGGACAGAAGGAGGGAGTATATATAGGCCAGCAGACAGGGACGGGACAAATGGACGGGTAAATGGTCCAAGTCGGACCGAAACGTCGCCGTAAGCTCACCTCTCCTAGGTACGGGTTATTTGTGTATTGTAATAACAATAATAATGTAATGTAATGGAGAAGATATTCAGAAGAGAGGTGGAATACTTGGGATGGATAGATAAATGAATGGATGGACATCATCCTCATATCGGACATAGACAGTGACATCAGCCACAGTGCCGTGTCTTCCTTTGCAGATGACACCCGAATCTGCATGACAGTGTCCACCGTTGAAGACACTGCAAGACTCCAAGCAGACATCAACCAAATCTTTAAATGGGCTGCAGAAAACAATATGAAGTTCAATGATGAGAAACTTCAATTACTCAGATACGGAAAACGTGAGGAAATTAAAATCTCATCGGAGTACAAAACAAATTTCAACCACACAATAGAGCGAAAACCTAATATCAAAGACCTGGGAGTGATCATGTCAGAGGATCTCACCTTCAAGGACCATAACACCGTAGCATCGCATCTGCTAGAAAAATGACAGGATGGATAATGAGAACCTTCAAAACCAGGGATGCCAAGCCCATGTTGACACTTTTCATGTCGCTTGTTCTATCTAGGATGGAATATTGCTGCACACTAACTGCACCTTTCAAGGCAGGTGAAATTGCTGACCTAGAAAATATGCAGAGAACCTTCACGGCACGCATAACTGCGATAAACCACCTCAATTACTGAGAACGTTTGAAGTTCCTAAACTCCAGGTATACCGCACAAGAGACTTGGACCAAAGCAGGAGGAGTAGACAACAGTAATGTATCAACGAATAGATTACAGGAAAGAGACAAAGATTGCTTGTTTTAGAAGAGGAATTAGAACGGTCACGTGTGAGATACACACATACGCACATTTAGGGACAGGAGCTGTGACCCGACCCCTGCATCCACATGTATGTGAACACACACATACACACAAATACGTTAGTACACACATCGGAGCCAGGAACTGTAAATCGACCCCTGCAACCATATATAGGTGAGTAAAGACACACACATAGTGTGGAGAGGAGGGGTCAGGAGCTATGAATCGACCCCTGCAACCACAATTAGGTGAGTACACACACCTAGTCAAGCATGTCAAGAAATTGAAGAAAGTGCATAGATTTTCAACGAAACTAGGAAATGATAGGGTGAATACGAGCATATTGTTTGAGTGGCGGGAAAGAGGAACACGAGGGCACAGCTGGAAATCGAAAAAATAGATGACTCATAGGGATGTTAGGAAGTATTTCTTCAGAATTATAGTATTAGTAAGTAGAACGACCTGGAGAACGAAGTGGTAAAGGCAAAATCCATACATAGCTTTATGAAGAGGTACGATAAAGCTCTCAAAGTTAGGAGAGAGCGAACCTAGAAGCGACCAGCGAAGAGGCGGGGCCAGGAGCTGAACTGACCCCTGCAACCACATATAGAAGGAGCTGGACAGGTACCTAAAGTCAATTCCTGACCAGCCGGGCTGTAGCTCATACGTCGGTTTACGTGCGGCCAGCAGTAACAGCCTGGTTGATCAGGCCCTGATCCACCGCGAGGCCTGGTCACGGACCGGGCCTTGGAGGCGTTGACCCGAAATCCTTTCCAGCTATACACACATAAACGCACACACAGGAGCTGTAAATCGACCGCTGCAACCACAATTAGGTGAGTACACACATACACCAGGACCAGGAGCTGTGAATAGACCCATGAAACCACAATTAGGTGAGTACACGCAACTATGAGAGAATGAATCCAGAAGTGGAATAGAGGAGAGGCGGAGCCAGGAGCTGAGGATCAACCCATGCAAACACAATTAGGTAAGTACACACACATGCACAGTGCACACGCATAGAGATAGGACCTGTGAATTTACTCTGGCAATCACACATTAGTGAGTACATAAATGATTACACACCTAATATCAAGATAGATTTTCTTCAACAAAATTAGAAGCGAAAAGGAAGAAGTGCTCATAGTGTAGTGGTTATCACATCTGTCTAACACACAGAAGGTCCCAGGTTCGAGCCCTGGTGAGCACAGTGTTTTTCATTCCCTTGAGGGCTGTAAAGTGATGTTAGGTGGTGAAATATTTACAGTTAATGGAATACATTCCATCATTATTTTTTCTACATTTGTAGGAGAAAGAGAGTAAATCTGGTAGTAGTAAGCTTGAGAGGTTAAGCATGGAGCTATGCATCGACCCCTTCAACCACATGTAGGTGAGTACACAAAGACAACAGACGATAGACGATAGACAGACAGCCTGAATGACTAGTAACTATCATAGAATAGAATACGTACATGCTTTCACATAAAACCAGTTGCGACATGATGCTCGCAGGTGCTCATAGTGTAGTGGTTATCACATCTGTCTAACACACAGAAGGTCCC
This sequence comes from Cherax destructor, assembly GCA_009830355.1. NCBI lineage: Eukaryota > Metazoa > Arthropoda > Malacostraca > Decapoda > Parastacidae > Cherax > Cherax destructor. The sequence goes on from WNWK01000026.1 coordinate 1,040,868, forward strand.
AGGTTCGAGCCCTGGTGAGCACAGTTTTTTTTTTACTTTAGAAGTTTAAAGTATATATCAAACTGCTTTAAACCTATTTTTACATTTATAATAGGCTATATAAAAACATTCTGTGTGAGAGCCTCGTTGCTCAAAAGGGAGAACCATCGCCACGTCTTTTAATCACTTGGTACCAAGAAAATAAGTCACTCTGTCTGACTTTTTTGGGTTATGTTGGGTTCTCTACACATATGCTGCTATGTATGATAATCCATGTAACTGGGTGTCTGCCGACTGCTATCGGTTGCATCCTGGGCAAGAAGACCAGAGGACCCCAGTGGAAATAAACCCTAGTGGCTTTACTGGGTTACTAAGCCCCTGGGTTAATGATCCAAATAAAATCTTCGTCTGCAAATTATTTGCATTGTAGAAGAATGTTACCATCAGTAGATCCAGTTATAGTCTGTAATACCATTCAGAGTAACAAGAATAATAATTATTGTTACTATACTACTACTACAACTACTACTACTACTACTATTACTACTACTAATAATCAAATAATAATTCTGAGATCTGGATGTATACTGGAATATTTGAATCGTGTAGGCCTATTGCGTGTAGGCCTATTTCGGTCCAAGTCGGACCGAAACGTCGTCGTAAGCTCCTCTCTTCTATGTGCGGGTTGTGTGTGTATTGTTCCAGTCACGGTATTGTGCCTTTTTTTGTTATCACGTGGTAAATATTTTTTTTTTTTTTTTTTTTTTATCACTTAGTCAGCTGGTCGCATCTTCACGCGTGGGAGGAGAATTTAGTATCTGATGTCTCTCATCTTGCGTATTTTCAAGGAACTGTTTACGCTTTCGTAATAAGAACATAAGAATGGAGGAACACTGCAGCAGGCCTATTGGCCCGTATAAGGCACGTCTTTCTCAAACCCAAACCCGCTAAATACATATATTTGCCCAACCCATCTTCAATGATACCCAAATGATATTACAAGGACCCCAATGGAAATGACTCACTTTGTCCGACTTTTATTGTTATCCTGGGTAATTTACACATATGTTACTAGTTATGATAGTTGTACTTATGTGTATATGTACCTAAATATACTTACTTACACTAGGTACTGTACTCTTACGTACAGTAGACAATACCGTCCTAACGAAGTCACATCCTGGTGAGGGACCCCCACCCCCCATATTATTTGACCTTACACACACAACCCGCACATATAAAAGAGAGGAGCTTACGACGACGTTTCGGCCCGACTTGGACCATTTACAAAGTCACACTAACACACAGAGACAGAGGAAGGGTATTTATAGGCAGGCAGACAGGGGAGGGTACAAGAGAGTGGGGAAATGTAGGAGTAGTGGTAGTAGTGGTAGTAGTAAAGGTAGTAGTAAAGGTAGTAGAGTAGACAGTCATATGGGAAGGAGCACTGCTATGAGGCTAGAGGCCCGCAAGGGGGGTACGAGAGGGAAGAAAAGCGAAAAAATGAAGGAAAATACAAGGCAAAAGAAAGAACAGAAAGAAAGGAAAACCCAAGGAGAAAAAAGGAGAAGGGGAAGATAAGACAGGGAAGGAATCAGGTTAAGTCACGGGTGTTCTGAAGTTTAGAGCATTTAACAATGTAATGAGAGAGGAAAGCATCAACAGAGACAAAGCCAGGGCTAAGATTCATACAGGGAAAGTTGTGTATAAGGGAGGATTCAACCAGGCGGCGACTATGAAAGTTAGACGTAGGGTAGACAGTTTTAGCAGAAGACCAATCAATGGGATGACTGTGATCTCTGACATGACAGAATGACGTCGTCGTAAGCTCCTCTCTTTTATATGTGCGGGTTGTGTGTGTATTGTTCCAGTCACGGTATTGTGCCTTTTTTGTTATTTATTTGACCTTATTCGGTTATCCTGGGTTCATATATACATGATATACGACATAAACTATTGCAATACTATTGTGGAAAACTTACTAAAATTTTAATATAATTAGTAATGTGTATGTGAAGTGTTAATATAATGTAATGTAAATATGAAGTATTAAGGGCAAGAGACAGTATTGGTGAAGCGGTGTGGAAGGTTGACTGCTGGTCTCGGCTCTGTATTTGACCCAAGGGAAGAGGTCATTACCAAGGAAAGAGGGGGATTACCAACAGACCCCTGGCTGTCTTCAAGCAGGCACTGGACAAGCACCTACAGTCAGTACCTGACCAGCCGGGCTGTAACTCGTACGTATGTTTGCGTGCGGCCAACAGTAACAGCCTGGTTGATTAGGCCCTGATCCACCATGAGGCCTGGTCACAGACCGGGCCGCGAGGGCGTTGACCCCCGGAACCCTCTCCAGGTATACTCCAGGGAGTAATGCCCGGGTGGCCGTCTTGAGAGGTAGTGTCGGCTTTCACAAGGAATTTGGAAATTGGCCGAATCTTCCAGTGAAATCAACTAAGGTGTAATAGAAGCGGTATGGTCAGAAATGGATGAAGTTTACAGAACACGTAATGTCCGCCTCCCAGTGTATTAAATTCTCACTACAGGTAAGTTAATTTGTATTGGCCAATGTGAATTGCCTACCGAAAGGGAGGCGTTAGGATATGACGCCAAATCTTAATTTAGGTGAGTAATCTTAAAATGTCCTTTATACTTTTATAATAATATAAATAATTTACATTTGTGTAAAATTACCCAAGCAAATTACTCGGGTCAAGTAGTAATTGACATTACCGAATATATACAGTTAATCAATATGTCAGTGTTACTGGCATAATTTTTTCAAATAATTTTAAGAACTATATGTTCTAAATTTAAGGTCCAGACGTATGAGAAGTGATGCACTGAGAAGATGGTCACGAAGAAGGGATATTATTGTGACCTGGTGACCTTAAATTCCCACTTGACTCTAAGGTACGTCAGTATCAGTTAAGTGTAAACTGTTGAGGTCGATCACCATGCCCAGCCCTTCTAGGGCAGGGTAGGTGCCAAGGCTGGAGCTTGCTACCATCTGCGGCTCGCAAGCCTGTCCTTCCCGTCAGCCTCTTTGGGGCGGGGAAGGTGGCAGACCAGAGAGGCCTAGCATCTATCTACCTCCATGCCTCGTGCTGGTGGGGAATGTGTCTAGGCCTGAGGGGTACCCCCTCCCATGGGAGACATAGGTATCTGATACTCCCACGCCAGGGAGCCGGAGCCGGGTCGCCTTCTGGTAAAGACCCGGGCCGAGAGAATTCCAGGTGAATCAACACCTCCTCCTCCTGTAAACTGTTTGATGAACCAAAGTGAAATATTCGGGACATTGCCTGTAAAATTTACCCGCATAATTTCTCACAATTATAGTGGAAGTTTAAGTTTGCGAATGAGGCCTCAAAAACACTTACTTGCTCAATGCTCAATGTTATTTTCCTTAAGATAATCTCAATTTTATATTACCATCCTCCAAAACACTTGTTCCAATGTAATATCATCATATTGTAATTTTAACAGTGTAATATCATCACATTGTAATTTGAAATCAAATATATAACTAGAAAAATCTCAATCAATTTCTCTAATATTATGTACATAGTCTATAAGTCATTAGATTAAGCTGCCCCTAATGCCATGGCATGTCAGTGTCTCTCCTTGCACTTCAGTTTATGATTGTTACTACAAATATCTATGTAAAATTGCAATGAAATAAAATTTACTTTACTTTACTTTACCAGCTGGAGCAAATTGATTTATATTTAGTTACCCCAAAATCGATTGTCTTTACGTTTTCTTTAAAAAATATTTAAGACAATAGAAAACGAAATTATGTTATTATTGTGGATAACTAATACAAACCCTCACATAGGAGACTGAAACATACGACGTCGTTTCGGTCCAACTTGGACCATTAACTAGCCACAACAATGATCCAAGTCGGACCGAAACGTCGTCATAAGTGTCATTCTCCTTTGTGCGGATATTTTGACTTTTAATTCTTTGCGGCCCACTAAATTAATATATATATATATATATATATATATATATATATATATATATATATATATATATATATATATATATATATATATATATATATATATATAGGATGGGGTCCACCTGGTACAAATTGTGGGACCATAGCCTCGGAGAAGTGGATAAAAGGCTTCAAGGAAGAATATTTGGATTTCTTCCTGATGCCATTTGAATATTCCACTTCCCCTACCACCCTCTCTTTTTTTTTTAATAATAGGTATATTTTATTACATAATATGGAACAAAAGATTTAAGAGATACATTGTTGATATAAAGATGGCATATACAGTACACGAGGTGTGAGATATACATGTCTAGTACATATTGTTACATGTTTGTCACTGATTATAATGCGAAAATCTCATCCAGCTCTTCCGAGCTGGGGCGCGTGCCCAGAATACAGCATGCATTACCCCTCTGAACAGCAGCGCTGAGTCGCTGGAACAGAAAACTAGCTGCCCTGGGATCCCTAGTTACCCTGTTGAGTCTTTTGCCCAGCTCCTTGAGGAACGTAGATGCACTCTTTCTCCATGAGCCAAGGGTCTCTGAGCCTATGGGAACAAACATATAATGATGGGCAAGTTATCCATATTTTCTCGACTTCTGGGACTTCCTGAAGGTGGCAGCTGCCCCTCCTTCCTCCCTGGTGTATTGGAGATAGGTATCAGCCAAGGTAGATGCACATGTGTAGTCCCACACCACCTGCTTGCCGTCTGTCCAGGCTTGAAGGGTGATACCATCTGGACGCTTTTGGCTGCCATCAGATCTGCATAGTTGGGGTGGTTCCCTTACTGCTGGGCATCCGGCTGTTGTGAGGCTCCTCTTGATAATGTTATAAACCTCTTCATGTCTTGCAATCTTTCCCTCGGATTTATGACACAAGACCATGGTACCCGAATCGGTCTGCTGCTTCACTGCCACAAATACACCTGTGTTCGGCGAGAATATGGGCGGCAAGTCAAAGGGCAACACCAATGCTGATGGTCTGTGGGTCGAGGCGTGTGCCAAGGCTGGAGTTGGGAACAGCCAAAAGAAAGTCCCCTGCATGAGGAGCTCTCACTGCAAGGAGGCAGGCTCTATCCTTTCCTGACACACTCTGAAGCATTGCTGAGGCTATATTCTCTACTATTGGGCCATCCCAGTGCGACTGTTTGTAGTTGTTGGTGGGAGCAGGCCTGGTTTCAGAGCCTGTTAGACTATCCCAGATCCTGGCTCCATCAACGAACTTTTGGTCATGGATTCCAATCGTGTCCCTAAGATGTTTAGGGAGAATTGCTGCTACAAGCCCTCTGGATGCAATGCATGAAGACATGAAAGCAGGTAGAGCAATCTGAGATGACTTGCGGACACCAATGCCTCCTAGTCTGACTGGGAGTGTAGCTTGGTCCCACTGCCCATCTTCTAGAGTAAGGTTAAGTACTTTAGTAAAGATCTGCCTCAGGATACTGTCATATTCGTGCAGTATAGGGTTATCATATGAAGGAGCACATCTTAGGAAATATGTCAACCTGGGCAGACTCAAGCATTTTGTGAGAAGGTACAAGGCATCATGGGTGTCAAGATTGCCTATTCGTTGTTCCATTCTCCTCAATTCTTCCAGTTTCTTCCTGAGAATTGTGTCAATGGCATCGCTTCTCAGAGGTGCTCCAAGCAAGACACTATTAGTAGGGGCAATGACTGTTGCTCCTGGTAGTTTTGATATCACTGCATCTATCACTTGTTGATTGACTGAGATGATTTCACATTTGGATGGATTCAGGATGAGACCCATTTCCTGTCCCCGTGTCATCACCTGTGTAAGATCATCTACAAGGGACTCCTTTGTACCTGCTATATAAATATATATATATATATATATATATATATATATATATGTATATATATATATATATATATATATATATATATATATATATATATATATATATATATATATATATATATATATATATATATAACATAGCAGCATATGTGTAGATAAGGTTGCATGTAGAATTAATCACCCTAATGTGGTCGATAAGCTTTAAGCCCCATTATCCAATTAACCATTACATAGAGGATTATAAATTTGTATAGTAGCTCTCTGGACACATGGCGGTTTTCTATATACATTACAGATAAATTATTTTGATTTAACTTAAAATAACTCCAAAAATCCAAGCAGTGCGACGCGTTTCCATTGAGAGTTCTGTTTATAATATAATAATAATAATAATAATATGTAATAATAATAATAATAATAATAATAATAATAATAATAATAATAATAATAATAATAATATGTAATAATAATAATATGTAATAATAATAATAATAATAATAATAATAATAGTAATAATATTTTGGGAGTAGTACGTATATACTACAAGGTATACAGGCCTAGCTGACATCAATGACATACTACTATATAGAAAGTCCCTTGTTATGCAGAGCATTTCTGGAAAATTAGGTTTCCCCAGGATGCGACCCACACCCCTCGGCTGACACCCAGGTACCTATTTATTGCTAGGTGAACAGGGACAGCAGGTGTCTTAAGGAAACACGTCCTGTTGTTTAGGTCCCTTCACGGCTGCCACCCACAGCAGATGATTAACCCCCTAGGTACCTATTTACTCCTAGGTAACAGGAACTGCAGAGTTATTAGGGGACTTG
>WNWK01000026.1:1052500-1057500 GCA_009830355.1 Cherax destructor
GACTCTTGCTGCTCCAGCACCAAAACCTAGTGCAAGTTGGGATGGCCCCTTTGCTGCTGAAAAGGTGCCTGGCAACATGCTTAGGGCTCTAGCATTAGACAAGGAGACTGCCTGTCTCCAAGCTGTGAGTGCACATCACTCAGGGGACTTCAAGCAGTTCCCATTTTGACAATGAGAATACGCCTCGACCCTAAGACCCTCCGTATTGCAGTGCCTCTGGGCCTTGTTGCCCCAATTCACGCGGAATATATATGTATTTGCTGTTCCAAAACCAAGGAGTGGCATGCAAGACACAATTAAGTCAACGACATCATAAAGAGAACCCTTGCTACAGCTGGATGCCCAGCCGAGAGAGAGCCTCGATCACTAGCAGCCAACAATACCCACAACCAGGCAAACTGCCCCGAAGGGATCACCATCTATTCTTGGAAGAATGGCAAGCTCTTAGCATGGGACTATACCTGTGTGTCGACGCTGGCTGACACCTACATCCATCAAAGTGTCGGGCGACAGGGAGGAGCTGCTGACCACAGAGAGGAGTACAAGATCGGCAAGTACAGGAACATAAGCCAACAGTATCAATTTGTCCCAGTGGGATCAGAGACCTTGGGATCATGGGAAAAAAAATGAGTCTGGGTTCCAGACTCATCGACACCACCAGGGACCCAAGGGCAGCCACTTTCATGTTCCAGCGCCTCAGCGTAGCCATCCAGAGGGGAAATGCATGCTGCATACTGAGATTCATAATCATATATATATGCATAACACACAGGCTATCTCCCACCTAGGTAGGGTGACTCGATGCACCAGTCACTCCAAAACTATATCGTCAATTGCTTTTAACATTTATGTCTTAATCACAGCTGCTTTACCCCTTTTTATTCTACCCACAGCCTCGCATACTTCCCCTACACTCACATCTGGCTCTACCTCACTCCTACCAGATGTTATACCTCCCTGTCCAATGAATGAAATAAATGCCTTCTTTTCTTCATTAATATTTTACAATTCCTCAGAACCTTCCTTCCATCTAGTACCTCCACTTCCCCATCCAATTCCTCTCCTTTGTTCTTAACTGTGTAATTCATTTGTTCCGCAGATTTTCTCAACTTATTGATCTCATTTCAGTTTTTTTTTTAATTCTCAGCAAAATTTGATGAGAAAGCCACATTGACTCTCTCATTGGCTCCTTCATTTACTCATGTTTACACTGTGTCTTCCCCATGTCTTGTGCACGATATTCCTGCTGTGTCTCAATGTATCGTCTCATATCGTTCACAGTAGCCCTTGCTGCTCCTCTTGTTAACACTGCATACACGTATATTGATCACAGTACTCCTGCACTTTCTCCCTTGGCGCCGGTGACCGCTCCTCATCCAAGGAATCGGAGCTATCCCCTCTCCTTTGTCAGATTGAATCAGACCTAACTCATCCCGTGGGTTTAGCGCCTCGGGGACTTGGGGAAAATGAAATGTCGTTCAAGGAAGAGGTGGAAGCTCTCCTTCCTTCCTTGGAGCAAGAGCCCTTCTCCAGTTATTAATATACTCGGAAAAAAGCGCTAAACCAGTATGGGTCGTATATAGACACCCCCAACCCCCTCCTCGATAGGTTTTAATGAAGATGAGTTTCAAGGAAGAAATGTTAAAAATATAATATGATTTTTTAAGATGTATTTGTTATATACGATATATATATATATATATATATATATATATATATATATATATATATATATATATATATATATATATATATATATATATATTTATTTATAAGAATATTTTCTTGGCATCAGTAGAGAGAATAAAGGATAATCCCTTGAAAGTACTCAAGAATAATGTGGATGTGAGGGTGAAAAATATTTCTTCACACATTGAACTATATTTGAAATAGATTCAGAAGAAGTAGAGTGTGCTATGGTTGCTGGGAACTCTGTATATACGTCTACTATATATACATAGCAGATGATGAGACACCAGGAGAATAACATCTATTCTCGCAACGACAATTAACTTAGAAATGGACAATAACACACACACACTTCACACACACACACTTCACACACACACACACTTCACACGCACACACACTTCACACGCACACTTCACACACACACACACACACACACACACACACACACACACACAGAGCACGGATTCAGGTAAGGCAAATCCTGTGTAACAAACCTCCTGGAGTTCTATGATAAAGTAACAGAGGTAAGGCAATAAAGAGAAGGGTGGGTTGACTGCATTTTCCTGGACTGCAGGAAGGCCTTCGACACAGTTCCTCATATGAGATTAGTAAAGAAGTTGGAAGACCAAGCGTGTATAACAGGAAGGGCACTGGAATGTATCAGGGAATACCTCACAGGGAGGCAACAACGGGTCATGGTGCGTGATGAGGTATCACAGTGGGCGCCTGTGACGAGCGGTGTACCGCAGGGGTCAGTCATAGGACCAGTGCTATTCTTGGTATATGTGAATGACATGACGGACGGGATAGACTCAGAAGTGTCTCTGTTCGCAGATGATGTGAAATTAATGAGGAAAATCACATCGGATGAAGACCAAGCAGGACTTCAAAGAGACCTGGACAAGCTTGACATCTGGTCTAGCAACTGGCTTCTCGAATTTAACCCCACCAAATGCAAAATCATGAGGATCGGAGAAGGGCAAAGAAGACCGCTGACAGAGTACAGGCTAGGTAGACAAAGGCTACAAACCTCATCAAAGGAGAAAGACCTTGGGGTGAGTATAACGCCAAGCACGTCTCCGGAAACACACATCAACCAGATAACCGCGGCAGCATATGGGCGACTGGCAAACCTAAGATTAGCGTTCCGTTACCTTAACAAGGAATCGTTCAAGACACTGTACACCGTGTACGTCAGGCCCATACTAGAGTATGCAGCACCAGTCTGGAACCCACACCTGGTCAAGCATGTCAAGAAATTAGAGAAAGTGCAAAGGTTTGCGACAAGGCTAGTTCCACAACTCAGGGGACTGTCCTATGAAGAAAGGTTGAGGGAAATAGGACTAACAACACTGGAGGACAGAAGGGTTAGAGGAGACATGATAACGACATACATAATACTGCAGGGAATCGACAAGGTAGATAGTGACAGGATGTTCCAGAGAGGGAACACAGAAACAAGGGGACACAACTGGAAGCTGAAGACTCAGATGAGTCAAAGGGATGTTAGGAAGCACTTCTTCAGCCATAGAGTAGTTAGGAAGTGGAATAGTCTAGCGAACGATATAGTGGAGGCGGGAACCATACATAGTTTTAAGACAAGGTATGATAAAGCTCAATCGAGCAGGGAGAGCAGAGACCCAGTAGCGGACAGCGAAGAGGCGTGGCCAGGAGCTGAGTCTCGATCCCTGCAACCACAATTAGGTGAGTACACACACACACCACACGCACACTTCACACACACACACACACACACACAGTTGGAAGCTGAAGACTCAGATGAATCACAGGGATGTTAGGAAGTATTTCTTCAGTCACACAATGGTCGGGAAGTGGAATAGTTTGGAAAGCGATGTAGTGGAGGCAGAATCCATTCATAGCTTTAGGAAGAGGTATGATAAAGCTCATGGCGCAGGGAGAGTGACCCAGTAGCGGCCAGTGAAGAGGCGGGACCAGGAGCTATGACTCGACCCCTGCAACCACAACTAGGTGAGTACAGACACACGAGTAGGGTGCCTCTCATGTAAAATATTATATTGAATTTATTAATATTTAAGGAGGTGGCAAAGTTCATTACAAACTTCCAGGGGTGACAAAATTCCCTCGTCATTTCTTCTCAGTAAACTTCTTTTCCATTGTGTGAATTTCTTGGGGCGGAAGAAAGGGAAATTTTCGAGGGAATAAAAGGCGAAGAGAAAAATAAATATTGTGAAGGAGAAGGGATGGAGGTGCAAGAGACGTGAAAATAGAGATGGTGGACATTGTGAGAGAGGGAGGGAGAGGGAAGGAGAGAGGGAGGGAGGGGAAGGAGAGGGAAGGTGAGGGAGGCAGAGGGAGAGTAGGGAAGGAGAGGGAGGGAGATAGGGAGGGAGGGGAAGGAGAGGGAGGGTAGGGAAGGGTATTGTGAGCAATATTGGGTACTTTTAAATGCAATTTTGATCTATTAGGAATGTTAATTACACTGCTTGTTAACAAGTGCAAAACATTTCACAGACTTTCATCTGGCACTCACAACCGGCACTCACACCTGGCACTCACACCTGGCACTCACATGACAAGATGTTAGCATCTCCCTGGATGCTTGCTCTCTACTAACCTCCAAAATAAAAATCATAATACACTCAGCGCAAGTCAGTTGCCATACTTGTGAAGAGAAATTCCATTACAACAGCGATAAAACAGACCCTTATGACCACATTACTAATTAAATTTCTCTCGTAAGTTATCCGTATTTCACATGTGTTGTGTCCCTTCCCACACCAGATTAAAACCAGCTTCCGAAACTTGTTGAAAATCGGATGAAAATAAGACGAAGAAGAAATTCAGCCCACATGTCGAGGGAAATTCACACATCATTACCCGAAACCCGAAATTCTTCGTATTTCCTGAACGTGTTTTTGGCTCTGACTAGAGAACTATTCCTTCAGGGCGCTCCTTTACAATATTCGTTTCTTGTCATATATTCATATATATATATATATATATATATATATATATATATATATATATATATATATATATATATATATATATATATATATATATATATTCGTGCCGAATAGGTAAAACTGGTCAATTAGCAAGAACTCATTTAAAATTAAGTCCTTTCTAAAATTTTCTATTATACGTTTAAAGATATATTTTTTTTTAATTTATGTTAATGTAAAAATTAATAATTTTGTACCAAAAGAACCTTAGAAAACTTACCTAACCTTATTATAACAAGCGCAATTTAATTTAGCCCAACTCAACTAAATATATTTTAGATAAGTTTACAATAATTTAATAATAAAAAAAACACAATGAAA
>WNWK01000026.1:1060000-1102500 GCA_009830355.1 Cherax destructor
CAGATAAAAATATGAAAGCAAGATATCTTCATTTTAGCTATTAATGAAGATATCGGCAATATAATATTAAGTGAAAAATAAAAATATACACATATAATGACAAATACCCCCTGGGTCCCATGCAAGGGATGCAACAGTAGATAGATTAGTTTCTAGAGCGAAACATCGTTATGAGAAATGTGCTGTTCCATGTGCTTTCTTGAGGGCTGGTTTCCCTTCTTCCACTTCTTGTAGATACTGACTGAAAAAACCAGTGACCGTGCAACTGCATATGTATATTTTGCATATACATTCTAGCTATGTATTGGAGGTAAGTAAGTAGTAATTTTATTCAGGTACAGGTATACATAAATACAGTTAACATAAATTATCATACATAGCAGCATATGTGTAGATTGACTTGTTTAACACAAAATAGTCAAAATGACTGATTTTCGTCGGGGTCCTTGAGGTAATCTTGTTTGATCTGAGCTGTATGACCCCTGTGGTTTAGCGCTTCTTTTGATTATAATAATAATTGCTTGATCTGAGGATTGACAGGGCAGCTTTGATTCCCTGGATCAAGAGTCCTTCACCTGCATCAAAGTACTTCTGAAGGTCTCAGGACATGAAAAAGAGGCAGTCGTTCCTCACTCGTTCTCCGTTCCTCACGTTCTCGTTCCTCACGTTCTCGTTCCTCATCGTTCTCACGTTCTCTCATCTCATTCCACTGTTCCTCACGTTCTTGCAGTTCGTTCTCAGTTCTCTTCCTCAGTTCTCTTTCCCTCAGTTCTCTTCCTCATCTCGTTCCTCACGTTCTCGTTCCTCACGTTCTCGTTCCTCATCTCGTTCCTCACGTTCTCGTTCCTCATCTCATTCCTCATCTCGTTCCTCACGTTCTTGTTCCTAACGTTCTCGTTCCTCATGTTCTCTTTCCTCATGTTCTCGTTCCTCATGTTCTCATTCCTCATGTTCTCGTTCTTCACGTTCTCGTTCCTCACGTTCTCGTTCTTCACGTTCTCGTTCCTCACGTTCTGCTTAGGAAAACACATTCATTTGATGTTGAGCTGAAGAGGATTAGAGGGATTAGTACCAAACTTGCACACGAAAATAACTCCCTATGAAAGCAAAAGACTCGACAGGAGATGCAACATCCTTCCAATGAAAAGCAGGGGTGCCACGAGTACATTGAGAGACAACACAATAAGTGTCAGGGGTCCAAGACTGTTCAACTGCCTCCCAGCATACATAAAGGGGATTACCAATAGACCCCTGGCACTGGACAGGCACCTAAAGTCAGTACCTGACCAACCGGGCTGTGGTTCGAACGTCAGTTTGCGTGCGGCCAGCAGTAACAGCCTGGTTGATCAGACCCTGATCCACCACGAGGCCTGGTCTCAGACCGATCCGCGGGGGCGTTGACCCCTGGAAACCTCTCCAGGTAAACTCCAGGTAATACACAAATAACCCGCACATAGGAGAGGATCTTACCACGACGTTTCGGTCAGACTTGGACCATTTACAAAGTCAGTGTGACTTTGTAAATGTTCCAGTCATGGTATTGTGCCTTTTTGTTATTTGCGAAGAGTATAGTCATGAGGAGTCAATGTGTGGCCATGAGAAGCCAGTGTGTGGCCAGTGTGAGTGTGGCCATGAGGAGTCAGTGTGTGTGTGGCCATGGCGTGTGCGTGTGTGTGCGTGTGTGCGTGCGTGTGTGTGTGTGTGTGTGTGTGTGTGTGTGTGTGTGTGTGTGTGTGTGTGTGTGTGTGTGTGTGTGTGTGTGTGTGTGTGTGTGTGTGACAGTAATCACAGGGAATGGGAGATTAAAATACTTCCGCCACTTCGGCACAAAACACCTTCTTCCAAACCAAGACCAATCAAGGAATCAACCAGGACCAGCCAGGAGATTCAGAAGACATAGTGTAAACTAGCCAACACATCCTTACTCAAAACAGGCGCTGGCAACAGTGAGAAATATGGCTCATAACAGGAACCAGGGCGGGGAAGGCACCCACAATGCTGCTAGAAACAACTCATTCAAGATACTGACGAAGATATAAACCATACCTCATCCGTCTCCCACTATTGTTGTTCAACTCAGAGGCGTAATGTCCAGTGAAAGGACTGTCAGTTGTCGACTAAAACCAGGGCATGAAAAGTAACGAAGGAATCTGGATCAGGGGCTTAACGCTTATTGCTTGAGGTACAGTTCTTTAGTATAACTGACTGTTGTAGTTGCAATTAGTGTCAAATGTCAGGTCAAGAATATGAGTAATCTTTGAACGGCGACTTAATGCGAAGTAGATCACGTCACTAAAGATTCCAGAGCTGTGTTTGTAAGGCCACAGCTGTGTTTGTAAGTCCAGAGCTGTGTTTGTAGGGCCAGAGCTGTGTTTGTAAGTCCATAGCTGTGTTTGTAGGGCCAGAGCTGTGTTTGTAAGTCCAGAGCTGTGTTTGTAAGTCCAGAGCTGTGTTTGTAGGGCCAGAGCTGTGTTTGTAAGTCCAGAGCTGTGTTTGTAAGTCCAGAGCTGTGTTTGTAGGGCCAGAGCTGTGTTTGTAAGTCCAGAGCTGTGTTTGTAAGTCCAGAGCTGTGTTTGTAGGGCCAGAGCTGTGTTTGTAAGTCCAGAGCTGTGTTTGTAAGTCCAGAGCTGTGTTTGTAAGTCCAGAGCTGTGTTTGTAAGGCCACAGCTGTGTTTTTAAGTCCAGAGCTGTGTTTGTAGGGCCACAGCTGTGTTTGTAAGGCCACAGCTGTGTTTGTAAGTCCAGAGCTGTGTTTGTAAGGCCACAGCTGTGTTTGTAAGGCCACAGCTGTGTTTGTAAGTCCAGAGCTGTGTTTGTAAGGCCACAGCTGTGTTTGTAAGGCCACAGCTGTGTTTGTAAGGCCACAGCTGTGTTTATAAGGCCACAGCTGTGTTTGTAAGGCCACAGCTGTGTTTGTAAGTCCAGAGCTGTGTTTGTAAGGCCACAGCTGTGTTTGTAAGGCCACAGCTGTTTTTGTAAGTCCAGAGCTGTGTTTGTAAGGCCACAGCTGTGTTTGTAAGGCCACAGCTGTGTTTGTAAGGCCAGAGCTGTGTTTGTAAGGCCAGAGCTGTGTTTGTAAGTCCAGAGCTGTGTTTGTAAGGCCACAGCTGTGTTTGTAAGGCCAGAGCTGTGTTTGTAAGTCCAGAGCTGTGTTTGTAAGGCCACAGCTGTGTTTGTAAGTCCAGAGCTGTGTTTGTAAGGCCACAGCTGTGTTTGTAAGGCCACAGCTGTGTTTGTAAGTCCAGAGCTGTGTTTGTAAGGCCACAGCTGTGTTTGTAAGGCCACGGAGATGAAGAACCAGGCACAGAAACAGGGAAGGAAAAATGTGCAGGTTGGAGAAGGGAAGAAGGGGTGAGAGGAGAGTTTAACAATCGGGATTTTTTGGTGGGCTTCTGAGGAAAGGGGCGATGATGAGGAGGGGTTGGATGAGCTGTGTTTGTAAGGCCACAGCTGTGTTTGTAAGTTCAGAGCTGTGTTTGTAAGTCCAGAGCTGTGTTTGTAAGGCCACAGCTGTGTTTGTAAGGCCACAGCTGTGTTTGTAAGTCCAGAGCTGTGTTTGTAAGGTCACAGCTGTGTTTGTAAGTCCAGAGCTGTGTTTGTAAGGCCAGAGCTGTGTTTGTAAGGCCAGAGCTGTGTTTGTAAGGCCAGAGCTGTGTTTGTAAGTCCAGAGCTGTGTTTGTAAGGCCAGAGCTGTGTTTGTAAGGCCACAGCTGTGTTTGTAAGGCCACAGCTGTGTTTGTAAGGCCACAGCTGTGTTTGTAAGGCCACAGATGTGTTGGTAAGGCCACAGCTGTGTTTGTAAGGCCACAGCTGTGTTTGTAAGGCCACAGCTGTGTTTGTAAGGCCACAGCTGTGTTTGTAAGGCTACAGCTATGTTTGTAAGGCCACAGCTGTGTTTGTAAGGCCAGAGCTGTATTTGTAAGGCCAGAGCTGTGTTTGTAAGAAGTGAGCTGTATTTGTAAGAAATGACCTGTGTTTGTAATACCCGAGCTGTGTTTGTAAGACCCGAGCTGTGTTTGTAAGGACGAAGGAACAGTTAAAAATATAGCACAAATCTACCACAATAAACAATAGAGAATTAATAAGCGGAGCATGTGGAGGCACTTGCGTGTATGGACTGGAGCAACCACAATAAAACATGGAAGATAGCTTTATCTTGGCAAAGTTAGAGCATCTGGCGGGAGACCTCGCGAGAGAGGGCAGTAACATCCAAACTTGAGACACTGTTGGAAGCTGCAACCCAGAGAATTCAGGCGTACAACAGATCAACCATAAATCTCAAGAGAAAATGAAAATGCTGGAACGCCGGGGATTCTATATCATTCTCGAAAGGCGGATTACCATATGTAGTGGTAAAATTATCTTCAGAGGGGCAAACAAATTTCGCTATGTCTATAAAAATCGCCGAGGGGCTATTCTGAGAGATGGCAAATTCTCAAGTGATAGTAACTCCAGTCATGCTGGAAGGAAAACTCTGAAGCGGCCGTAGTTGATGAATCTTTAATGGAATAGTTGACGATATTTGCGTGGCGAGTAGAAGGGAGTCTGAGGGCGTAAAGAAAGTGGCTCACTTGTGAGTCTAACATCAATGAAATGTTAATTTATTAACTAAAAGCGGTGATAAGATGAAGGTTAAATATTTTACCAGCAACTTAAAGCGAGAAATAATAAACGGATCCTTCAACAGTACTGTGATCACATGTGCAACAGTTGGGGATCTTTACTGATGAAACGTTTCGCCCACACAGTAGGCTCCTTCAGTCAAATACCATTTTCAACATAACTTTAACAGTACATTCAAGAAAATTGTGAAACAGATCCTTCAACAGTACGCTGAAGAGTGTGAAAAAAATATGCAGTTCTTTATCAGTACCCTGATGAAGACACTGTCACAGCAGCTCTTTCTTCAGTATTCTGAAGAAGATAGTGAAGCAAAGGCGTTTTTCAACAATACCCAGGGGAAAAAATAGCGAAAAACAATGTTATAATTAGGTCGTATCTAAAATCCCCCTTCTAGAATCTATTAAATTTTGGGTCAAGTAATGAACAATCATTTGGTATGAAAAATGTTCAGCACCTCTCACCTCTCTTGTTCAAACATCTCGAGTCAGAAGTACTCCCGAGTATCGCTAGCACCAGTAACATCAAATGATGTTATCTATAAGCTATAAAGGGGTGGACCGGTAAGTCAGCGGAAGGCGTCGGTCAGGTGACGAAAAGTTCTAATGGTGGGTCATTATATGCTTAAGACCGCCGCCAGTAGGCATTTGTCCTGTTTTCTGACGAATCATATCTAACCTAACCACTGGTCACCAGTCCAGTAAGGCAAGTCAGGCGAGCAGTACTCTGCGTAACTATTGAGTCATGTCAGGCCAGCAGTACTCTGCGTAACTATTGAGTCATGTCAGGTGAGCAGTACTCTGCGTAACTATTGAGTCATGTCAGGCGAGCAGTACTCTGCGTAACTATTGAGTCAAGTCAGGTGAGCAGTACTCTGCGTAACTATTGAGTCAAGTCAGGTGAGCAGTACTCTGCGTAACTATTGAGTCAAGTCAGGTGAGCAGTACTCTGCGTAACTATTGAGTCATGTCAGGTGAGCAGTATTCTGCGTAACTATTGAGTCATGTCAGGTGAGCAGTACTCTGCGTAACTATTGAGTCATGTCAGGTGAGCAGTACTCTGCGTAACTATTGAGTCATGTTAGGTGAGCAGTACTCTGCGTAACTATTGAGTCATGTCAGGTGAGCAGTACTCGTTCAGTGGCACTTGCTGAGGAATTCCGAGGTCACTAGTCCCTCCACAACTCGTGGGAACGACCGCAGCTTTGTTTCTCTAGTGGCACGGCAAGATTCTCTTTGTTTTCGTAGCGAAATGTATAGCAATAGGATTGCTCCGCCTGCAGAATAATGGGTCTAGCTGGCAAGGCAATGGAACTTGCACCTGCAGGGAAATGGAGGTTCAGGCTGCATTGCAATGGTATTAAGGTGAAGGCACACTACCGTGACTGGAACAATACACAAATAACCCGACCGAAACGTCGTCAATAAGTCTCACTCCGCCACACACGTAGAAGAGCCTGTCGTTAACAACTCCCAAACACAATTAACGTCACGAACAATAGACCGTCATATATATATATGTATATATATATATATATATATATATATATATATATATATATATATATATATATATATATATATATATATATATATAAAACGCAGTTCCAGCTGATACCTCAGACCTGTATTACAGAGGACAAATAGTAATCGGAAAAATAGAAAAATCAGGTTTGCTTTATCTGTCAGAGACCGATGCCACTTCATTACTCCAGTGATCCTCAATGAATTAAATCATTGGAAAAAAAGGGAGACTCTTGTTTTTAATCATGTAAAATCATTTTGTTTTTAGGGAGGAACTTGACACTGGACAGCGAGGTGTCGTGTTCCACCATGGAGAGGAGTGGACGCTGGTGGAAAGCTTTTGATCCAAGGAACTGAAGCTATGCTTCCTTTCCTTGCCCTAATATAATCATTCTCTAGGTGCTGTGTTCATTGCGGATTTAGCGCTTGTTCATAATAATAATAATAATAATAATAATAATAATAATAATAATAATAATAATAATAATAATAATAATAATAATAATAATAATAATAATAATAATACCAATACAACTACTAATAATAAATACCATTCCATTCTGGAGAAGAGAACCCCTAAGATCCTCAACACAACAAGAAATATTAACTTGCTTTCTTGGCCTCTCATGAGTTACTAACATTTCGGATTAAATTATTAAATCCGAACAAACTTTCATTCTTCTTCTTCTTCTACTCCTTCATTACTTCTTCTTCTTCTTCTTCTTGTTTAACCATGAATCATGGTAATCGTAAACACCAGTAACCTATGCCAAAGTCTCCCAGCTATTGTTCCAATATACCGAAAACTAAGGAGTTCCTAAAATTGCTTCTAAGTTATGATGAACTGTGAGGTGCACTGTCCAAGAGCGAGCCTCACAGTCGCCTTACCTAGACGCACAATCTTCAAAAGGTTGTGGTCGATCCGTTAAGGCGTTCTCGAGGTGTCGCACGGAAACACCAGGACGGAAAGCAGAGCAGAGAAGAAAAAATTGAAAGAATAGAAAAAAATATACATAAAAAGAAAATGAATCACACCAATTATTTTTAAGAAAATTACAGTTATTATATTATTTATGTTTAATAAATTACAGAATTATTTTTTCCAGACTCACTCTCTCTCTCTTCTCTCTCTCTCTCTCTCTCTCTTTTCTCTCTCTCTCTCTCTCTCTCTCTCTCTCTCTCTCTCTCTCTCTCTCTCTCTCTCTCTCTCTCTCTCTCTCTCTCTCTCTCTCTCTCAATCTCTCATCTCTTATATATATATATATATATATATATATATGAAGATCACAGTAAACAGGTGATATCAAAATAGTTCCTTGATAATGTGAGTATCAGCTTGGAATTCTCTATTTTTCATAGTGGTATTTATATATATATATATATATATATATATATATATATATATATTTATATATATATATATATATATATATATATATATATATATATAATAGAAATTCTGGCAGACTCAGCTATACTTTCGACTAAGAAAATAAAATGCCCGCCGCTCAATATACTTTTTATGCCATTTCAACTGATATTCGATGTTTTTTTGGGGGAGATGTTAGTAGGTTGATTGATTATTCTGTGGAGTGAGGGAGATCTGAATGTCTCATCACCGGAGCCGTAGCGAGACTTGCATTCACGAATATCAAAGAGCAGTCGAGAACTTCCTTCATGGTCTCAACGTTGTTAGAGTGCTAGGTGAGTACTGGTTCATGGTCTCAACGTTGTTAGAGTGCTAGGTGAGTACTGGTTCATGGTCTCAACGTTGTTAGAGTGCTAGGTGAGTACTGGTTCATGGTCTCAACATTGTTAGAGTGCTAGATGAGTACTTCCTTGATAGTCTCTACATTATTAGAGTGCTACGTGAGTACTGCTTCACGGTGTCAACGTTGTCAGGCACTGGTCCCAAATCTGCACACAGAAATCACTTCCTATGAAAGCAGAAGACTCGGCACATTGTATTACATCCCCATCCCCATTGAAGAGCAGGAGAGAAAACACAGTAAGTGTCAGGAGCCCAAGGCTGTTCAACAGCTTTCCATCATACATAAGGGGGATTACCCATAGACCCTTAACTGTCTTCAACAGGGAGTTGAACAGATCAGTAAAGTCAGTGCCTGACCGGCCGGGCTGAGGTTCATATGTTGGATTGCTTGTGGCCAGCAGTAACAGCCTGGTTGATAAGGTCCTGATTCACTGTAAGGCCTGGTCAAGGACCGGGCAGTGGGGGCGTTGACCTCCGGAACACCCTCCAGGTAGACTCCTGATAGAGCTAGGTCAGTTCAGATGGGTAGTGTCTGACTTGCACTTAGTGGACGGAGTATCAAGCCTCTACTACACCTTGCACTTGATAACACACAAGGGGGTCATTCCAATCAAGTATAATAATAATAATAATAATAATAATAATAATAATAATAGTGTATATGTGTACTCACATATTTGTGGTTGCAGGGGTCGATTCACAGCTCTGACTCTGCCTCTTCGCTGGTCGCTACTAAGTCCACTTTCTCCCTGCTCCATGAGCTTCATCGTACCTCTTCTTAAAGCTAAGTATGGATCCTGCCTTCACTACATCACTCTCCAGATTGTTCCACTTCCTGACAACTCTATGACTGAAGAAATACATCCTAACATTCCTGTGTGTGTGTGTGTGTGTGTGTGTGTGTGTGTGTGTGTGTGTACTCACCTAATTGTAGTTGCAGTGATGGAGTCATAACTCCTGGCCCCGCCTTTTCACTGGTCGCTACTAGGTAATCTCTCTCCCTGCTCCATGAGCTTCATCATACCTCTTCCTAAAACTATGTATGGATCCTGTGTGTGTGTGTGTAGAGTGCACTGTAAGTTACTCTCACACCCACGACCAAACATTTACATACCTCACTGTGAGTGGACGACTATAAAGAACAACAGGAATTTAGACATGCGATATCCCAGTCAGTTTAATCCGCTATAGTCGAATAAAAGCGTTCGGAATGTCACCAATTACACTCGGATTGCTTCAATAACAATTTTGGGAGTTTTTGAAGTGGCTGCAGTTTTAGGTGGTACAGACAGACCCGTCAAATAAATTGAACGATGGGCTTTTTTTTATATTTATTTAGGCGCAAGACAAAAATTTGGATGCAGGGCGTCGGAGGATTTTTTTTTTTTTACCTCTGAAAGGGCAGTTGATAGGATGAAGGTGATCCAGATGTTCAATTATTTTACTGTTATGTAGGGAATAATTATTTTTCGTATTATAAATTTAGTTGTTGCTTTTCACAAAAAAATATTAATATTGGACTCGAAGTAAAACAATGGCTGACTCAAGAGAAGTCTTAGTGATCTTAGGGAATATTATCGTATATAGAGTATAACCAGAACAGTCTTGAGAACTGTATATCTCTCATTGTATATACACCCACTAATGTGTATGTCCCAGAGATATGTATCTCTCTGGTTATATACTTAGAAGTCTGTTTCTCTGTATATATATATATATATATATATATATATATATATATATATATATATATATATATATATATATATATATATATATATATATATATATATAAAATTCGTGTCTCTGTATATGCACAGAGATGTGTATCTGTCAGCGTATATACAGTGAGATGTGTGTACCTGTCAATGTATATCCCGGTTACAGGGATTAAAACATCCTTGACTGGTGGTGTACAAGCACCAAGCAGCCTTAATGACCCTGATGTCGTTGATAAGTTTTATATTAAATAACCTAACCTAAAATTACGATGGGCATATTAATATTAACATTACATTTTACATTTAAAAATAATAATAATAATAATAATAATAATAATAATAATAATAATAATAATAATAATAATAATAATAATAATAATAATAAATAATATATTATTATTATTATTATTATTATGATTATTACTTTTATTGTTATTTTAATTCACAAAAATACAATGCTCAATTACATTTTGTTCCTTGAGTGCATTTCTAATTTTACAAATGAATTAAAATGCACTAAGAGTATTGAATTTTGTCCCTAGTAGCCCTGTGGACCATTGTTCACTGAAAGAAGTAAATTAAGTATATTAAGCGTGCTCGGGGACAGTACAGCAGCACGCAGAGTGATGGGAATTTGGGCTGCAGAGTGTATCTAAGATTGGAGAGTCATAGCTGCCAGGGCATGAGGTGACTGCGGAAGTGCCTGCGCCAGGAGAGTCAGTGAGTCGAGCGCATGATATGACTAGAAATGATTATTATACTGTATTCCAGGGTAGAGGAAGGGGTGCGGTGTCATTCTGCACGATAAGTGGTGAAGGCTCGACTCTCCGTCAGCTGAATGGGTAATGATGTGAGGTGCTTACACGCTGGTAAAGATACTCAGCTGCAGTTATATCAAGTCACTTGTATGAAAAGTATCCCATCGTGGAGGCGAAACGTCGTCAGCAGTTGACTGCACATAGCTGCATGTGTCTCTGGCTCTTAATTGAGGGCGAGACAGACAAGCTACCTGGCTGTGCTCTACATTAACGTCGTAGTCATGAAGAATGTGCAACACGTAACTCTGGAAGCAAGGCCTTGTGGCAGACAGTTAACTGATACTGTTATCACTGGTGGGAAGATAATTCTAAACCATATTGCACGATAATTTGGCAATAAGAAAAGTTTTATGAAGACTGGGCTTCCCAGATTGCTGGCGTAAAACACGAAAATAAAACCACTTGATGATTTCCCGAGACAATTTCAACCTTATTGCGGTAGACTGAGACAGACTGAAGAAGCCACTTGCGCCTAGCAATGAGGCTTGAATTATCCTTGATGATCCGCTCACATAATGTAGTGGCAAGATTTAGATTCTCCAAGACCCCCGAAATTACCGTTATAGTGTCTCTGAGAGGCAAGAATATTTCACATTTATTGCTTATATTAACTCTGTGTTGAAGATGGTGTCAGTAACAGGCAATTCAACTACTCCTACGGCTGATTGAGTCATTCTGGTATTACTGTTATGAAATAGAGTGGTTACTAATCAGGTTTGAACTAAGAAAGTGGATGGTTACTTAAAATTCATAGGATTGAGCCAAAGAAAGTCCTATAGATAATTCTGAAGACAAGACTAAGAAATGGCGGTGAGTACTATTTGATGGGAACTCAGAGCAATTGTTAGGTAACCCTGATGGGCTTCCCTCAAGTGGTTGCTTGACTCTTTTTCTCCATTTAAAGATTTTATTAATATGTTGATAACGCCTCATCCTAAAAAAAATTGGTTATAACAATGATCATAATTTTTAAGGAGGTGGACCAATAAGCCAGCGGAAGGCCTCGGTCAGATGACCAAAAGCTCCAGCTGCAGGTCATTCATCTGACTAAGACCCGCGTAGGAAACACTTGTCCTGTTTCCTGACGAACCTTACCTAACTTAATCTAGCCATCCTATCGACTTCGAATTTTCAATGCAGGTGCACTCTGGTCAGTTTTATGCAGGTGCACTCTGGTCAGTTTTATGCAGGTGCACTCTTGGTCAGTTTTATGCAGGTGCACTCTGGTCAGTTTATGCAGGTGCACTCTGGTCAGTTTTATGCAGGTGCACTCTGGTCAGTTTTATGCAGGTGCACTCTGGTCAGTTTTATGCAGGTGCACTCTGGTCAGTTTTATGCAGGTGCACTCTGGTCAGTTTTATGCAGGTGCACTCTGGTCAGTTTTATGCAGGTGCACTCTGGTCAGTTTTATGCAGGTGCACTCTGGTCAGTTTTATGCAGGTGCACTCTGGTCAGTTTTATGCAGGTGCACTCTGGTCAGTTTTATGCAGGTGCACTCTGGTCAGTTTTATGCAGGTGCACTCTGGTCAGTTTTATGCAGGTGCACTCTGGTCAGTTTTATGCAGGTGCACTCTGGTCAGTTTTATGCAGGTGCACTCTGGTCAGTTTTATGCAGGTGCACTCTGGTCAGTTTATGCAGGTGCACTCTGGTCAGTTTTATGCAGGTGCACTCTGGTCAGTTTTATGCAGGTGCACTCTGGTCAGTTTTATGCAGGTGCACTCTGGTCAGTTTTATGCAGGTGCACTCTGGTCAGTTTTATGCAGGTGCACTCTGGTCAGTTTTATGCAGGTGCACTCTGGTCAGTTTATGCAGGTGCACTCTGGTCAGTTTTATGCAGGTGCACTCTGGTCAGTTTTATGCAGGTGCACTCTGGTCAGTTTTATGCAGGTGCACTCTGGTCAGTTTTATGCAGGTGCACTCTGGTCAGTTTTATGCAGGTGCACTCTGGTCAGTTTTATGCAGGTGCACTCTGGTCAGTTTTATGCAGGTGCACTCTGGTCAGTTTATGCAGGTGCACTCTGGTCAGTTTTATGCAGGTGCACTCTGGTCAGTTTTATGCAGGTGCACTCTGGTCAGTTTTATGCAGGTGCACTCTGGTCAGTTTATGCAGGTGCACTCTGGTCAGTTTATGCAGGTGCACTCTGGTCAGTTTTATGCAGGTGCACTCTGGTCAGTTTTATGCAGGTGCACTCTGGTCAGTTTTATGCAGGTGCACTCTGGTCAGTTTTATGCAGGTGCACTCTGGTCAGTTTTATGCAGGTGCACTCTGGTCAGTTTTATGCAGGTGCACTCTGGTCAGTTTTATGCAGGTGCACTCTGGTCAGCTTTATGCAGGTGCACTCTGGTCAGTTTTATGCAGGTGCACTCTGGTCAGCTTTATGCAGGTGCACTCTGGTCAGTTTTATGCAGGTGCACTCTGGTCAGTTTTATGCAGGTGCACTCTGGTCAGTTTTATGCAGGTGCACTCTGGTCAGTTTTATGCAGGTGCACTCTGGTCAGTTTTATGCAGGTGCACTCTGGTAGCTTTATGCAGGTGCACTCTGGTCAGTTTTATGCAGGTGCACTCTGGTAAGCTTTATGCAGGTGCACTCTGGTAAGCTTTATGCAGGTGCACTCTGATCAGTTTATGCAGGTGCACTCTGGTCAGTTTATGCAGGTGCACTCTGGTAGCTTTATGCAGGTGCACTCTGGTCAGTTTTATGCAGGTGCACTCTGGTAAGCTTTATGCAGGTGCACTCTGGTCAGTTTATGCAGGTGCACTCTGGTCATTTTTATGCAGGTACACTCTGGTAGTTTATGCAGGTGCACTCTGGTCAGTTTTATGCAGGTGCACTCTGGTCAGCTTTATGCAGGTGCACTCTGGTCAGCTTTATGCAGGTGCACTCTGGTCAGCTTTATGCAGGTGCACTCTGGTCAGTTTTATGCAGACCGTTCCCGGATTCGGTTTCCATATGATAACTCGAGAAAGCCTCTTCTGCTAGTCTTCAAACTTTCAACACTGGTGTGTCTTACTCAGAAACAAAAAAGTTTGAATTGTTACTCGAGTATTTAAGTGCCAATTTTCCAATATTATTTTACCGTGAAATGTTTATTATACACACAACTGATGTTTATTATACACATACCTGATGTTTATTATACACACCATGGGAGTCAATAAACCCAAGGTTCGTAAATGAAAAAAATGACAGTTTCTCAACATTGTTAATAAAGTTAAAAACACTTGATTTTCTTGATCAATGTGGTATTTTTGTCTCTCCAGAATGTACGTGTAACAAGCAGAGATAGTTCATGTACGTGTAACAAGCAGAGATAGTTCATGTACGTGTAACAAGCAGAGATAGTTCACGTACGTGTAACAAGCAGAGATAGTTCATGTACGTGTAACAAGCAGAGATAGTTCATGTACGTGTAACAAGCAGAGATAGTTCATGTACGTGTAACAAGCAGAGATAGTTCATGTACGTGTAACAAACAGAGATAGTTCATGTAAGTGTAACAAGCAGAGATAGTTCATGTACGTGTAACAAGCAGAGATAGTTCATGTACGTGTAACAAGCAGAGATAGTTCATGTACGTGTAACAAGCAGAGATAGTTCATGTACGTGTAACAAGCAGAGATAGTTCATGCAGTGTAACAAGCAGATATAGTTCATGTACGTGTAACAAGCAGAGATAGATCATGTACGTGTAACAAGCAGAGATAGTTCATGCACGTGTTACAAGCAGAGATAGTTCATGTACGTGTAACAAGCAGAGATAGTTCATGTACGTGTAACAAGCAGAGATAGTTCATGTACGTGTAACAAGCAGAGATAGTTCATGTACGTGTAACAAGCAGAGATAGTTCATGTACGTGTAACAAGCAGAGATAGTTCATGTACGTGTAACAAGCAGAGATAGTTCATGTACGTGTAACAAGCAGAGATAGTTCATGTACGTGTAACAAGCAGAGATAGTTCATGTACGTGTAACAAGCAGAGATAGTTCATGCACGTGTAACAAGCAGATATAGTTCATGTACGTGTAACAAGCAGAGATAGTTCATGTACGTGTAACAAGCAGATATAGTTCATGTACGTGTAACAAGCAGAGATAGTTCATGTACGTGTAACAAGCAGAGATAGTTCATGTACGTGTAACAACAGAGATAGTTCATGTAGTGTAACAAGCAGATATAGTTCATGTACGTGTAACAAGCAGAGATAGTTCATGTACGTGTAACAAGCAGATATAGTTCATGTACGTGTAACAAGCAGAGATAGTTCATGTACGTGTAACAAGCAGAGATAGTTCATGCACGTGTAACAAGCAGATATAGTTCATGTAACGTGTAACAAGCAGAGATAGTTCATGTACGTGTAACAAGCAGATGATAGTTCATGTACGTGTAACAAGCAGAGATAGTTCATGTACGTGTAACAAGCAGAGATAGTTCATGTACGTGTAACAAGCAGAGATAGTTCATGTACGTGTAACAACAGAATAGTTCATGTAAGTGTAACAAGCAGAGATAGTTCATGTACGTGTAACAAGCGAGATAGTTCATGTACGTGTAACAAGCAGAGATAGTTCATGTACGTGTAACAAGCAGAGATAGTTCATGTACGTGTAACAAGCAGAGATAGTTCATGTACGTGTAACAAGCAGAGATAGTTCATGTACGTGTAACAAGCAGAGATAGTTCATGTACGTGTAACAAGCAGAGATAGTTCATGTACGTGTAACAAGCAGATATAGTTCATGTACGTGTAACAAGCAGAGATAGTTCATGTACGTGTAACAAGCAGATATAGTTCATGTACGTGTAACAAGCAGAGATAGTTCATGTACGTGTAACAAGCAGAGATAGTTCATGTACGTGTAACAAGCAGAGATAGTTCATGTACGTGTAACAAGCAGAGATAGTTCATGTACGTGTAACAAGCAGAGATAGTTCATGACGTGTAACAAGCAGAGATAGTTCATGTACGTGTAACAAGCAGATATAGTTCATGTACGTGTAACAAGCAGAGATAGTTCATGTACCTGTAACAAGCAGAGATAGTTCATGTACGTGTAACAAGCAGAGATAGTTCATGTACGTGTAACAAGCAGAGATAGTTCATGCACGTGTAACAAGCAGAGATAGTTCATGTACGTGTAACAAGCAGAGATAGTTCATGCACGTGTAACAAGCAGAGATAGTTCATGTACGTGTAACAAGCAGAGATAGTTCATGCACGTGTAACAAGCAGAGATAGTTCATGTACGTGTAACAAGCAGAGATAGTTCATGTACGTGTAACAAGCAGAGATAGTTCATGTACGTGTAACAAGCAGAGATATTTCATGCACGTGTAACAAGCAGAGATAGTTCATGTACGTGTAACAAGCAGAGATAGTTCATGTACGTGTAACAAGCAGATATAGTTCATGTACGTGTAACAAGCAGAGATAGTTCATGTACGTGTAACAAGCAGAGATAGTTCAGTACGTGTAACAGCGAATAGTTCATGACTGTAACGCAGAGATAGTTCATGTAGTAACAAGCAGATAGTTCAGACGTAACAAGCAGAGATAGTTCATGTACGTGTAACAAGCAGAGATAGTTCATGTACGTGTAACAAGCAGAGATAGTTCATGTGAACAAGCGAGATAGTTTGTAAACAAGCAGAGATAGTTCATGACGTGTAACAAGCAGAGATAGTTCATGTACGTGTAACAAGCAGAGATAGTTCATGACGTGTAACAAGCAGAGATAGTTCATTGTCAACGGTGTAACAAGCAGAGATAGTTCATGTACGTGTAACAAGCAGAGATAGTTCATGACGTGTAACAAGCAGAGATAGTTCATGTACGTGTAACAAGCAGAGATAGTTCATGTACGTGTAACAAGCAGAGATAGTTCTACTAAGAGATAGTTCATGACGTGTAACAAGCAGAGATAGTTCATGACGTGTAAAGCAAGTAGTTAGACGTAAAAGCAGAGATAGTTCATGTACGTGTAACAAGCAGAGATAGTTCATGTACGTGTAACAAGCAGAGATAGTTCATGTACGTGTAACAAGCAGAGATAGTTCATGACGTGTAACAAGCAGAGATAGTTCATGTACGTGTAACAAGCAGAGATAGTTCATGTACGTGTAACAAGCAGAGATAGTTCATGTCACGTGTAACAAGCAGAGATAGTTCATGTACGTGTAACAAGCAGAGATAGTTCATGTACGTGTAACAAGCAGAGATAGTTCATGACGTGTAACAAGCAGAGATAGTTCATGTACTGTAACAAGCAGAGATAGTTCATGTAACGATGTAACACAGAGATAGTTCATGCACGTGTAACAAGCAGAGATACTGTAGCATACTGTAACAAGCAGAGATAGTTCATCACGTGTAACAGCTAGGATAGTTCATGTACAGTGTCAACACAGCAGAGATAGTTCATGTACGTGTAACAAGCAGAGATAGTTCATGCACTTCACAGTGCACTACACCACTGCATTAACACCTACGCATCATCATCTACACCACCTACCACCATCATCATCTAACTCACCATCACCACCATCATCATCTACACCACCATACACCATCATCACTACACCACCATCACCACCATCATCATCTACACCACCATCACCACCATCATCATCTACACCACCATCATATCTACACCACCATCACCACCATCATCATCTACACCACCATCACACCATCATCATCTACACCACCATCACCACTCATCATCTACACCACCATCACCACCATCATCATCTACACCACCATCACCACCATCACCACCTCCACCACCATCACCACAACCAACCAAACCATCACCACCACACCACAATACCTCCTCACCACACATCCATACTACTCACTACATTCTCCATTACACCCATCCATCCTCCTCCCCTCACTATCTCATTTCCTTACACCCACTATCTTCCTCCACTTCCTTCACATTACCTTCCCACCACCTACACATTCTTCCTCCCAGGTCTTCCTTCACTTCCTCCCACAATTATTCAGCCTTCACTTCACCATTATCATTCTCCTCCCTCCTTCCTCCATCATCATTCATCTTCACGTACACCATCTACATTATCATCGCATGTCTCTATAACTCTCGCCTATAACGAGGATTTCTCCTTATTTCTTATTTATTCTAACTCTTTTATTACACTTCCTTGACTGCCATCATTTTTAATATAATAATAATAATAATAATAATAATAATAATAATAATAATAATAATAATAATAATAATAATAATAATAATAATAATAATAATAATAATAAAAATAATAATAATAATAATAATAATAATAATATAATAATAATAATAATAATAATAATAATAATAATAATAATAATAATAATAATAATAATAATAATAATAATAATAATAATAATAATAATAATCACAGTCATCCTGTGAACACTGTCGCAATACAGTTTTCAGTAACAGTACAACAGTAACGGTGCAACAATAGTAACGGTATAACGGCTTAACAACAGAACCCGTTAATTAACGTTTCTCTTGCGACGTTTTACTCAGTTTATGTTCAGTTTACAAAAACGGTTTCCCAAAGGGGGGTAAACGCCGTTGAAAGGATTTGATCAGGAACTGCATCGGAGGATGCCTTTTTTTGCTATGATCCTTGCGGGCTTAGCGCTTCCCTCTCCAATATAATATTCCTATTATTTAGTATCTGCATTCATCCGCCCTGACCTATCAGGGTAACTGACCTATCAGTAACTACTACTACTACAACTACTACTACTACTACTACTACTACTACTCCACTCACTACTGCTCTCTCTCTCCCTCTCTCTCCCTCCTCTCCTCCTACTCCCTACTACTCTACTACTACTCTACTCACTACTACACTATACTACTACACTACTACTACTACTACTACTACTACTATCGTGGGTCTACTATCGTCCCCAGACAATGTTCACGATCAGTCCTGCAGCCAGCCTCTCTAGATTGGTAACCATCTCATCCTGATAGGTATCCATCCCTTCTAGTTAGGTAGCTATTTCTTCTGGATAGGTAACCATCCCTTCTGGATAGTTAACCATCCCTCATAGAAAGGTAACTATCACTTCTAGATAGATAACCATCCCTTCTAAATAGATAACCATCACTTGTAGACAGAAAACCATTCCTTCTAGATAGATAACCATCCCTTCTAAATAGATAACCATCCCTTCTAGACAGACAAGCATCCACATAAGATATCTGCAGTACAAAGAATAGAGTAGCTAACATCCCAGTCTACACTATTCTACAGCTACTCTCTACACAATTGACTATTCTATTCCATTCTACCATCCGCAGAGGAGAAATAGAGGACACTGCTTGCCATTTGCACGCACCTTACCCCCACGCACCGGAGTCATATTGGATTCCACCCTGGAAGCAGTCGCGTACGAAGTGAAATTCAATTTCCCGCACACAGAGCTATGTGTTCAATGTACTACCGACTCAGATCAACTTAATAAAAGAATGTTCAGCGTATGTGTTCATCAAGGTGTGTGTTTGTGTTTTGTTCAATAAAAACGTATTATTTTTCATGCAGTGACCAGCAGTCTTCAACACCTTCGTGTTCTCAATAGACTTAGAGCCCAATTAACCACCAGCCAAACCCCGGACGCAAGCAGCAGCATCTGATCCCATGTATATAAACTCTGTAATCTAAATAGATCCAGTGACCCAGTTTCAATACGTAGTGTTCAGAGCTGGAAATTTGCACCGATTTGACTATTATTATTATTATTTTGTTCCTTAATTAGCGAAACATTTCTTAGTTTTCGCTACTTAATATTGTCGTAATAAAGAATTGACTTATGGTACAATGTATAAGACTGTACATTGTACCAGATAGCACAATACCGTACAACATGGATACAAATGGTTTACTGCCTTAAGACAGCCAAGATTCTGTCTGTCTGTCTGTCTGTCTCTGTCTGTCTCGTCTGTCTGTTGTCTGTCTGTCGTCTGTCTGTCTGTTGTCTGTCTGTCTCTCTCTCTCTCTCTCTCTCTCTCTCTCTCTCTCTCTCTCTCTCTCTCTATATATATATATATATATATATATATATATATATATATATATATAATCTTTATCATTTTAAGTATAATATATTTACATTTTATTTTTCTTCGAATAATGAACCAGATGATTTATGGAGGGGATGATGAGATGATGAACCAGATGATTTATGTAGGAGAGGATGTTGATGAGGTCATTTGATACAGCATGTGTTTTTATTAATTGGATTTATAACAGACTAAAAAGCACTGAATCCTGTCAGAGAATATAGTGAATAGGATTAGCTGGAGAAAGGTCAAAACTTGACCTTATGGAGCTGATATTACTCCAGAGTGACAGGAGTATTACTCCAGAGTGACAGGAGTATTACAGTATTCCCGAGGCTCTGTCCTCGATCATTCTGCCTCCTGAAGGGATGTAAATATTCCTTTATCTAAGAAGTAAGATATTTCTCTCTCGATCGAAATTCTGGAAATTAATCTCACTGTTGTTATAATAATCATTACCATTGTTTTGGTAGTGAACGAACCTCGTTAACAAGATTGTTGTTATACCCATCATAACCACTGTTAACGAACCAACCTTCTAGGCCTATTGCAAAGTCATTTCTTCATATTCACTTCTTTACGTTTTAGAGATGGAAAAAAAAACAGAGACACGAACGTTTCGCTCATACAGTGTTTTTATTTATCAAGTCACAGAGTTTTTACCATAGTTGCTTCTCTGATCTTAATGAGTATATTGGCCAATACCTCCACTTACTCTCTCTTGGGCGTTTAATACAAGGAAGGGGAGAGGAGGTCAAGGTCACTGGATCAAGAGTCAAGGGAGAGGCCCTTAACAAGGCCGAGTAGCAGTTCAATACTCATTACTAATGCCAGGCTCGTTAGCTCCCACATTACTAGTGCCAGGCTCGTTAGCTCCCACATTACTAGTGCCAGGCTCGTTAGCTCCCACATTACTAGTGCCAGGCTCGTTAGCTCCCACATTACTAGTGCCAGGCTCGTTAGCTCCCACATTACTAGTGCCAGGCTCGTTGCTCCACATATGTGATGTTAGCCCACATTACTAGTGCCAGGCTCGTTAGCTCCCACATTACTAGTGCCAGGCTCGTTAGCTCCCACGTTATCACTAGAGTTTGTGGATGTTGAGGCTAATTACACTCACTGTACCATTGCGTCTTAGAAAAGCTTATCTAAACTGATCAACATTTCGTAATGTACATTATTAATGCCTTTCTGTAGGCTCTAAATGCAGTTATACACACTACTGATGAGGCAGGGAATGAATAATGGGAGGGTATGGTGGTGGTGGTGGTGGTGGTAGTGTGGTGGTGGTGATAGTGGTGGTAGTGTTGGTGGTGGTGATAGTGGTAGTGGTGATAGTGGTGGTGGTGGTTGTGGTGGTGGTTATGGTAATGGTAATGGTAGTGGTGGTGGTGATGGTAGTGGTGGTGGTGATGGTAGTGGTGGTGGTGATGGTAGTGGTGGTGGTGATGGTAGTGGTGGTGGTGATGGTAGTGGTGGTGGTGATGGTAGTGGTGGTGGTGATGGTAGTGGTGGTGGTGATGGTAGTGGTGGTGATGGTAGTGGTGGTGGTGATGGTAGTGGTGGTGGTGGTGGAGATGTTAGTGGTGGTGATTATGGTAGTGGTGGTGGTGATGGTAGTGGTGGTGGTGATGGTAGTGGTGGTGGTGATGGTAGTGGTGGTGGTGATGGTAGTGGTGGTGGTGATGGTAGTGGTGGTGGGTGGTGGTAGTGGTGATGGTAGTGGTTGTGGTGGTCGTAACAACTCTTCCATTAAACCGTGGCAGTTAAAACCTTCCACATCATATAAACAGTCCTATCAAACCACCGGAATAAACCAACGAAGGAGACGAGTCTCGCTCTTAGCGAACGGAGTATCGATCCTCCACCATTCCTAAATAACCCACCTTAAATTAAAATGACAAATACAAACAATAATAACATTCCACACCCCAGGCTTCAGCGTCACACCCCAGGCTTCAGCGTCACACCCCAGGCTTCAGCGTCACACCCCAGGCTTCAGCGTCACACCCCAGGCTTCAGCGTCACTCTCCACGCCTCCAGTTACGGAAAAAAATCCAATGATTTGGATTAATTACCTATTTTTTTAGCATAGCACCGGAATATATTTTCTTTTGTACTTCTAACTACTAAAAATATTAAGATAAATGGCCCTCAGGCGCTGGTGTTTATGTCTGATCGGAAAATTAATGTAAATCAGGAGTCCCAGGTCGATGGAGATCAGAATGTCGTCTGCATGTACGTTTCTAGTGAGTGTTGGTGAGTCTATGTGAGTGTTGGTGAGTCTATGTGAGTGTTGGTGAGTCTATGTGAGTGTTGGTGAGTCTACGAGACTGTTGGTGAGTCTACGAGACTGTTGGTGAGTCTACGAGAGTGTTGGTGAGTGTACGAGTGTTGGTGAGTCTACGAGTGTTGGTGAGTCTACGAGAGTGTTGGAGAGTCTACGAGTGTTGGTGATGAATAAATGTTGAATGTTGGCGATTAATACAACTCTATACATCCACCTCACTTGATGAATATTACTCCACTCATCCCCAGGTGAGGTGGATGAGGAAGTTACTCATCCCCAGGTGAGGTGGATGAGGAAGTTACTCATCCCCAGGTGAGGTGGATGAGGAAGTTACTCATCCCCAGGTGAGGTGAATGAGGAAGTTACTCATCCCCAGGTGAGGTGAATGAGGAAGTTACTCATCCCCAGGTGAGGTGGATGAGGAAGTTACTCATCCCCAGGTGAGGTGAATGAGGAAGTTACTCATCCCCTGGTGAGGTGGTGAGGAACTTACTCATCCCCTGGTGAGGTGGGTGAAGAACTTACTCATCCCCAGGTGAGTGTAACTTCCGGATGATTGCAACAAACACTAACATATTTTCCCTTCGCATAAACGTAAAAAGTGAGTAATGAAAATCCTAAATACTTCCTGTGTGAATAACCTCCATGTTTGTAACTCTAGAATGTTAGTGAATAATAGTTCTGAAGAACAGCAACACAAAAAACAGCTCTGTTGGCTGTGCAAAAATTGAAGTGGTGGTGGTGTTTTGTTCGTCAGGAAAGAGGACAAGTGTCTTATCTGACAATTGTCTTGGCGGTGTTGTCTCGTTCGTCAGGAAAAAGAGGACAAGTGTCCCCCTGACACTTGTCCTGGTGGTGTTGTCTTGCCCTTTACTAAATGCCCTGGATCAACAGCATTTCAATATCATTATTTAAAAATGTTGCAGGCTCTGTCGAGTAATTAACTCTAATAATCCCCCCCCCCTCATTTAATTGTATCTGCAATTATATATATAATTTTTAATTTAAACTTTCCAATAGCAATTTTTACTCGTTCAGATTTTGCTCTGTGAGAACTAAACAAGTGAAGACAATTGCATTATAAATGTGATTGGAACCATCTCGTTATTATTATTATTATTATTATTATTATTATAATTATTATTATTATTATTGGTATAATTATTATTATTGGTATAATTATTATTTGTGTTGCAATTATTATTATTATTATTAATATTATTATTATTATTATTATTATTATTATTATTGTTATAATAATAATAATAATAATAATTATTATTATTATTATTATTGTTAATACTATTGTTATATTTATTATTATTATTATTATTATTATTATTATTATTATTATTATTATTATTATTATTATTATTACTATGACGAGTTTGAGTTAAGGAGGTTTGACTCGGGCAATAGGAAGGGCAGCCCACAGTTTTCTTAATCAAGAGTCCTCCCCCGGCATCAAGGACACTGTGCTGTCTCTAGAGTAGTGATGTATCGGATATTTGCATCCGCATCCGCAATCTCGGAACATCCGCACAATTTCTTACATCCGCATCCGCATCCGCATCCGTATTTCATGATACACATCCAACCGATATCACCATATACATCCGCATCAAGCAACCCATGGGCCAACATTAACTCAATGTTAAACTTCACCAAACCCGAATTGTTTCCGTAATAGTAAGAAGACATGTTAAATGCAACTAAGTCAAATGTTTTAATGTAATCTAGCTAGAGCATAAGTTTTCCCTTAAAGAGCAAATTGAATTAATGTGGTAAACTTAAACAACGATTCACGGTTCTCACTTTTAGAAGAAGGAGGTTAATGCCAGTAAGTCCAGTGTCATTTCTGGGGTAAGTTTTTTTTTTGGGGGCTTGTTAGTGGGCAAGATAACCCGCGTTCTTCACCGAGTTTAGGGCAGGACATCTCATGCTGAATTTCTTGCTGCTCTTTCACATTTACTCGGTGACTACCATAGTCTCCCTGAAGTGCTCATTTTTGACTACTACTACTACTACTACTACTACTACTACTACTGCAACTACTACTACTACTACTACTGCTACTACTACTACTACTATTACTACTATATACTACTACTGCTGCTGCTAAACTCACATCTTTCCACTTACCTTTTATCCAGTTAATGTATCTTTACTGTTAGTTCAATCATTGTGTTGTTTTAAGGCTTTGATCTAGCTTCGAAGGCGTTGCTCTGGCCTCCTAGGTTTCCTCCTAGCCTCGTAGGTCAAGCCCTGAGCTTGAAGCTGATATCGTAGAAGCAGGAGCTCGGTATACCTTGTGGCTCCTGTCGCATCCAAGCGCTACTGTAGGTCACAATCTTGGGATATTGTCAGCAGGCCTTAAACTATTCATGAGCCGAGGCTTAGCAGCGGAGATGCTGGAAGACGAAGTGAGATGAATGCGTACAGCCTCACAAAAGATGGGTAAGGAGAGCTTGGAGAACTCAGTAGCGATGCAAGTGTGGAGAGAGAGAGAGAGCGAGAAAAATTGCCGTAAGGACCAGCAGTCAGCGTGAACGTGAAAGCACAGTTGAAACTGGAGTGTGGAAAGGGTTGAGATACTTCCCTTGATGGAGGTGCCATAGTGTGAAATATTAGTAACTGGGGCAACACGACGACAAGTGGGTATAAAGACGCTAGTAGAGCGCGAGACTTTATTTCAGACGACATTTTTGCCCAAGCCTGAGCTTCCTCAGGACTAGATGCTGAGGGACTCCTCGTCTGGAAGACTCTTCCTCTGCATTACGTGTTTACACTGGCAACAGTGTAGGGTGAGACGGTGACCGGGTAGGCTTGTGAACAAAGTGTAGAAAGAGTGAACAAGAGTTATAAAACAAGATTTGCGTGTCAATTTCCCTAACATACGTGTTTTGTAAAGGGATATAGAAGACAAATTACGAGTAGACTGCTTTACAAACTTTTGAAAAGGAACTTGATCGTGAAAAAAACCCTCAAGGTTTGAGACACTGATAATTCTGCTTTGCGAACCTTCAGGAATTACATGAAATCAAACAGGAAAACAAAAGAATGTTGGGAAGTTGTATGCCTTTGAATGGAGCCACTTGCTCAGGTGGAGCATCTCTAGCACGATGCTCCACCGGAGACTAGTCCACATGCTCAATGTACAAGCTGGCCTTGACAATAACAGTCATCCAGATCTTATCCTCTGATATCCGTTAGTCACAAAACAATTGACATAGATTCCTCCTCGTTAGTGTTCGTCGACACTAGAAAACTAAAAATATTACAAATGGAAGATTTAGACATGCTGCAGGGAATACCCAACACCTAGTGTTTCATTACAACCAACAGGCAAAACGTTATGGTGATCAGGAGCGTTTCTCTCAATTTCTTTTCTGGCTAAACTTCTTAGTCCCAAACATTATATCCAAACCTGAAGATGAATAATTATCTCACACTGCAATAATAATCACCAACAGTAACCTCTATAATTGAAGCAACTAACCTGAAGTGTAGTGTTGCTGCTAACCTCTTTTCCTAGTGGTGTTACTTGTTTGTAGTCCCCCAGTGATGCATCTGCAACACATTAAACAAGATTATCTGCAACTGATATTCACAAGACCTTAAAAAGCTGGTAAATGTTCAACATGAACACCCTAATTACTGACGAGTACTATGTCATTTGTCTCATGATACGAGAGAAAAAATAACAAGACTTACATTTAACTAATTTAGTTGAGGCCAACTGCCTCACACTGCTGCTGCTCCAGGCAGAAAATCCATTAAAAAATGAACAAATAAAATAAAACTCATTATCTGGCTTTCTTTTGGAATAGATTGAAGCCAGATGCCTTGGCAGTGAGACGAGGAAATGAGATGGTAGAAGACGAGAAGGGGAAAAAAAGTGTAATCTGGGTGTCTCTGGAGAGAACGAAAGTAATATCGAGGTCTTTGAGGAAAAGTGAAAGTAAATGAAACGGAATGGAATGCAAATTGGAAAGAGGATGAGGAATCACATTTGAACGAAAGCCAGGTATAGGAATACTGAAAGAAGATTGTGCTAAAAAGAGAAAGGGTAGGAGTAGGAGAAGGAGGAAAGGAAAGATGAGAAACGATAAGTTTTTACGGTACGAGAAACTGATGTAGAACTGATAACAGAATAAAGGGGATGAGTGAAAAAGAAAGGAAAGACGCAGTAAGGAAACATGAGAAAGGGGAAGGAAGGAGGTTAGACAGTAAGGGACAGAAAAAAGAGGAAAGGAAATGAAAAAAAAAAATAGCGGAGGGAATGAGTCGAGAAGATAACTGATGACTGATCACTCTTACTAGATCAACATATCACCCTGTGTAGAGCTTTACCAAGCCATGAGTTGTTAAAGCTCTACACAGCAACGCCGCCCCGATGAAGCCTTCTTCTCCACCTGTGTCTTTCCTTCACCAATGTCGGATCCAGTTGCAGGGAAGTCAGGCGATGAACAACACAAATTATAGGGCAAAAGCGAAGTAACAAAGATAACTCTGTGATAAACAGGAACGGTAGAAGTGGCAATACATAACATTTGCACTGTTATGCGAATTATTATCTAACTGAACAGTGGAAAGAAGTCATGTAAGATGTTCAAGGAACAAAGTGGATTAACTTTTAGAGGACTCCGGAGTCTTGCAGACGAGACCTAAAGCAGTTTGCAGACGATGGATGAGATATAATGGAGGGAATTGCCACCGTACCCTTTCTTATCTCTCTCTTTCCATTCTGGCTAGTGCCTCATTTTGACCTTTTCGTTATGCGTAAGAATCTTCACACACGCACACGCGAATACACATACACACACACACGCACGCCCACACATACACACACAAACACACACAGACAAAACACACACACTCTCCCTCTCTAATTTGCTGCATTTATCATAAAAATAGTTTGTTTTTAACTTGGGAAAGAAAATACTTTATACGCTTAATATTTGCATTGAGTAAGTAAGCCAAAACAGAGGCACACTTTGGCACTCATTAGTGCTTAGCCAGTGGTGAATAAACTCAACTGTTATCCAAAGGATAACACTAAAGGTGTTTTTGAATTTATAGAGGCGTGCTGGATATGCAGAGGCATTCTTGGAATTATGGAGAGGCACCATAAAATATGAAGATTTACGGAGCTATTGCCAATAAAACAGAATAAGTGTCCCTGAGCTGGTGTTGGGATACAGTGAGAGACTCATGAAGAAAGCCTTAGGAAATGTTGGGGGATTGTGTGCAAGCTTCGCTGTCTGTTGATGCAGGAACAATGTTGAGTGCTTCGTGTGTATATTTACTCTCAGACTTGTGGAAACGAGACACAAATGCATAATCAAACATTATTAGTCCACAGATGATAAAATGGCAAAGCCACATGTGGTGATACGTCTCTTTCAATAAATGTTTTGACTGGGGATGCATGTTTGTCTTATTCCCACCATCTGTCGGTATTAACGTACCTGTACAACCTTTAGACGTCCCTCGCAGGGTTTCTAGAGTTCAATTCATTTTCTTAAGGAAATAAATCTACTGGTAACAGGGAATCCCCATCCATAAATGTATTAAACTACCGTAGTGACATGGCACATCCCTGTCTAAGGCCTTATTTTACTGCTAGAAAACTGTTCCCTTCTCTCCTACAAACCCTAACCTGAGAGCCACTTTCTGTTCAAATCCTGTTCACTGCTTTTAGTTTGGGTGAAACGCAGCAAATAGAAGGCCTCCCTACGAAATGGGTCTATTCACACTTATGGGTTTGTCAATCTCAACCTATTACTAGTGTGTACTAGTGTGTAAGGTGGAGTGTATCAACGCGCCGTACCTACCGTCCTCCTGAACGTGGGATCAGCCGCGATAACACGCAGATGGGATCGTTGCTCTTGTGTTATTACTTTATTGATGGCTTACGATACCCTCAGGTTGACCAATAAGACACATGTGCGACACTTGGGTAGCTTTATTGTCGAGTGTCTTTCTTTACCCGCTCGTGTTGTGTTCGCTTCCTCAGTGTCACGTGTGTCATGTGTGTCACGTGTGTCACGTGTGTCACGTGTGTCACGTGTGTCACGTGTGTCACGTGTGTTACGTGTGTCACGTGTGTCACGTGTGTCACGTGTGTACGTGTGTCACGTGTGTCACGTGTGTCACGTGTGTCACGTGTGTCACGTGTGTCACGTGTCACGTGTGGCTGAAACATCTTCGTCTTCACGCATCGAAACATTGCCTCAGTAAGGAACAAAAAGGCACAATACCATGAATGGAACAATAACTAATGGTCAAAGTGGGACCGAAACGTCGTGGTAACTTTCTCTATCCTATGTGTGGGTTATTTGTATTGTCTCCGGTTTATATATCATTGCACTTATTGTTGTTAATGTATGCTATAACTGGTTAGATTTGGTTCATTTCCATTAACTTACCTTTATCTAACCTAACCTAAAGCGTCATATGTATAGAAACTGTTTTTTTAAATACAGAAGAAAATTAATGTTGAATTTGGAATAGATGTGGAATTAGTGTGAATGTGTTTTTTTTTCTTCTTCTTCTTCTTCTTCTTCTTCTTCTTCTTCTTCTTCTTCTTCTTCTTCTTCTTCTTATTATTATTATTATTATTATTATTATTATTATTATTGTTATTATATTCATGAGGGAGCTTCATATAACTGCTGGCGAATGGTGGGTAATCAAGTTTGATTCCAGGGAGGGCACAGATAGCTCTAATTCCATGGATTAAGAGCTTACTAGCACTAAGTCACCCTTCCTTGTTGCATATGATTATGTAGATACTGAGTGGGTATATTAATTAGTGCGCTCTCTCTCTCTCTCTCTCTCTCTCTCTCTCTCTCTCTCTTTCTCTCTCTCTCTCTCACTATCACTTGATTTATGACATCAGTTTTAAAAACAGTTTATAACGCAACTCGATAAGATTTTTTTGAAGATATGACATACAGAAAAACACATCCTCCATAACCATTGTGTTAGATTCTGTGTTGCGACGCTTTTCCCGGATTAGCGGCCTCCACTGATCCCTCTGTGTCCGGAGCAAAGAAAGTCCCGTGGGTGGAGAAGCACAAAGACTGTAAGTGCCTCAAAGGAGGCCAGTCCATCTGACGGCCGTGGCTGACACGGAATACTGCTGGTTCCTGCCGAGGGCCACGGATATTGTGTGGCGAGGATCTCTGAGAGGAGGACTCCCTCAAAGGCGGTGTTCCTTCACGCTGTTGAAGGATCTGCACCCGAGGATTGGGACCTACCCTTCTCATACCTTCTCCCCGTTCTTTCTTGGGTTAAACCGGATTGCCTTCTATTCTTCAGCCGCTGTTCTGATGCCTTCTGATTCACCGCTTCCCTGTAAATCTAAACAACAATAATAATAATGATATTTTTTTTAACGAACCAGCCATATCCCACCGAGGCAGGGTGGCTATAAAGAAAAACGAAAGTTCCTCTTTTTTTAAATTTAGAAATGTATACAGGTGAAGGGGTTACTAGCCCCTCGATAGTAACCTAATACTAACTATACTACTACTACTACTACTACTACTACTACTACTACTACTACTACTACTACTAATATTACTACAACCACTATTACAACTAATAATAATAATAATAATAATAATAATAATAATAATAATATTACTACAACCACTACTACAACTAATAATAATAATAATAATAATAATAATAATAATAATAATAATAATAATAATAATAATAATAATAATAATAATAATAATAATATTACTACAACCACTACTACAACTAATAATAATATGGAAACATGGCAGTAGATGAATGAAAAGTATTCATGTACTTGGATGACTTATTGCAGACAAAATGTTGACAATATGTCGACAAGTAATTTAATATAAAGAAACCTTATTGCAGAGGAAGACTTGATAGCACCGCGTTTACATCAGTTATGATATATTTTAAACTCACCCTTAATCAGGCATGAGTGTCTTTGTAACATTCCCAGGGACTGGCCTCTCAGACCAGTGGCTACCAATTATATATATATATATATATATATATATATATATATATATATATATATATATATATATATATATATATTAAATATATATATATATATATATATATATATATATATATATATATATATATATATTATATATATATATATATATTTCTGTGTGAGAAAGATCAAGTAATTGAAGAAAAATGTAGCAGACGTGTGTATAGTAACCAAGACGAGGATTGTTCTGTTCCCTTTAGATGAATAATAAGGGATAACAGTTGGTAAGTGTGGAGGAAAGGATGATAGAAATTATTTACATTGCGAAGTGTAATACTGGAATGAGGTATATACAACAGAAGGAGGTGTTTGTGATACAAACTCTCGGACAATGTAAATTATATGACACTATGTTTCAGAGTGGGTATAATGAGCACTGATCATCTGTAGCAAAAAATAATTACACACACACACAGGATCCTTACATAGCTTTAAGAAGAGGTATGGTGAAGCTCAATGGGGCAGGGAGTGAGTGACCTAGTAGCGACCAGTGAAGAGGCGGGGCCAGGAGCTATGGATCGACCCCTGCAGCGACAATTAGGTGAGTACACCTCCATTATTAACCCAACAAGATTATGAACCATCACGGAATTTTTTTGAAGATGTCGTATCATTTTTCATTTGTCTAAAAGGAAATATTCCAACGATGGAGACACCGAAAACCTGACCCATATACCAACATGGTTTTCCAGAACCTTAAATATTAATTATTATAGAAAAAAAATTATAAAGAATATTAATATTTTCTTAGAAACTTAAGATTTGGTTAAAATATTACTAAAATTAACTTATTCTAACCAGCCTATATTGGAGTTTTTTTTTTGTGTTCCTTTATGCCACTGAGAGGCTCTTGGTGTGAGGTAATGGAGCTATTCTTCTCTCTCTCTCTCTCTTAGATTGATTATTAATTGTATGACTGCTCCGGGTTTAGCTTTTCCACATAATTATAATAATAATAATACTTTGTTATTACTACTACTAATATTATTATTATATTTTAAACTCCATCTTGAGTATGTCGTCCAGTTTTGGTCTCTAAATTACATGAAAGTCGAAGATATGATGCTGCAGAAGGTACAGAGAAGACCCACCAAACTTGTACCATCATTGGAGAAAGTACAGAGAAGACCCACCAAACTTGTACCATCACTCAGACATAAATCATATGAAAAAAAAAAACTCAGAGCACTTAACCTTATCTCTCGTAGGAAACACAGACTCCGAGATCTCATTCAGACCTTTAAGAT
Organism: Cherax destructor; assembly: GCA_009830355.1. NCBI lineage: Eukaryota > Metazoa > Arthropoda > Malacostraca > Decapoda > Parastacidae > Cherax > Cherax destructor. The sequence continues at coordinate 1,091,135 of WNWK01000026.1, forward strand.
ATTGAGTGTCCTCGAGACAGTCAAATACAAACATGCTGCACGAGTCCATTGCTCGAAATAGTGGAATGAAACTTCGAGACAGGAGATGCAACACTAAAGCATGATAAGTTTTTTTCTTTTGAAAATAGAGTTATAGAAGGAATATAATACCAAGGAATGATGTAAGGCCGACGGCTACACAGCCGGTGAAGACCCAGCTGGAGCAGCACTCAGCAAGTGCAGAACTGAACTGGATACTACGCTGGAGCGAACTGAAGCAACGGATTACTGATTGTTTACCAACTGTAATCAGGACGATCAGCTGACAACGAGGCAACCAAGTACACACAACTCTGTGAGTGTCAGTGGTTACCCTGAGTAGTTTACACTAGGAACAATACTATTTTAGTAGAAATAGTTGTAGCCCATGACTTCCATCAACTTCTATCTCCTGTAAATTCCATATAATTTTTCCATTATATATATATATATATATATATATATATATATATATATATATATATATATATATATATATATATATATATATATATATATATATATATTCGTGTAAAACGTACATAAAAATGTTGCTGCCGGATGTGAGAGTTGTTATGTAAATATATTGGGAACTTTTTGAATCCAGTCAATGCCTTAAAGGTCAGTAAGCCAGACCGTTTGTCCGTGTCCGTACGTCCGCCACCCTGACTCCGAGTCCGCGGGTGTCACTGAGGGCGTGTCCGTTGGTTCACTACCCTGAGTCTGGCGATCGTAGCTCCAGTGTACTCACCTATCACTACTCACTATTTATGGTTGCAGGGGTCGATTCACAGCTCCTGGCCCCGCCTTTTCGCTATTGCTTACTTACGTGAAGCCTTAAATATTTGATCATTACAGTATGAACAATAATAAATATAACAATAATAAGATTGTTATTATAACAATTATTATTATTATAACAGTCGAAGAAGGTCAGTGAGCACCTTCAAGTCACCGTAACTAACGAAGAAACATTGTTCACACAGAAAATGCAATATTTTCCCTGCCCAGAGTTGGCATGATAAAAAAAAAGAGTTCAGAATCTTCGCACATCCTCAATCTGAACTCTTCTTCAATAGAATAAATTCGAATTCAGCGTCTTTCTTCCTCCTGACCATCTTCACTCCAACATTTTTCATTTTCTTATGGACATGCCGGCAAAATTTCCCAAGAAATTTTTATCCATTGGGAAAGAATGTATTGAAATTTTTAAAGCAGATTATTTTTATATCTTGAATTTATATATATATATATATATATATATATATATATATATATATATATATATATATATATATATATATATATATATATATATATATATATATATATATATATATATATATATATATATCAACACTGCGACTAGCCAAGGAATCGAACCACACAATCCTAGTACACCAAATAGCGAGTAGAATGAAATTAGCTCAGAGGCATTCACACCGCCGTATGTCCTCGGATGACGGGTAAAACACCTAGCTTGGCTAGGTGCGTCATTCATTTTAAAAAGAGGATTGTGTTGTCCCGTGGACTACAGCGCTATGTGTGTGTTTTCGCTCACCATGAGGCGGACCAAAGCAGCTTGGGATCGACTCCTTGGCTAGTCGCAGTGTTTCTCCTTTTACATTTAGTAATATATACAGGAGAAGGGGTTACTAGCCCCTTGCTCCCAGCATTTTAGTCGCCTCTTACGACACGCATGGCTTACGGAGGAAGAATTCAATTCTACTTCCCTATGGAGATAAGAGGAAATAAGAACAAGAACTAGTAAAAAATTAGAAGAAAACCCAGAGGGGTGAGTATATATATGCTTGTACATGAATGTGTAGTGTGATCTAAGTGTAAGCAGAAGTAGCAAGATGTACCTGAAATCTTGCATGTTTATGAGAAAGAAAAAAGACACCAGCAATCCTACCATCATGTAAAACAATTACAGGCTTTCGTTTTACACTCACTTGGCAGGACGGTAGTACCTCCTGGGCAGGCTGCTGTCTACCAACCTACTATATATATATATATATATATATATATATATATATATATATATATATATATATATATATATATATATATATATATATATATGATTAAACAGACGATAGTTATAATAGGGTAAAACTCTAATATTCTCTTCTTTTGTCTGTTTTGCCCATCTCTTTCGCTATCTGTTTTGATGTTTTTTCTCTCTATTTCTCTTCCAAACCCCTCCATTTCCTTTTATTCGTCCATTCGTCATCTTCACACTGGCCTCGCCCCTTCAGCGCCCTCCTTGTTTTTCCATTATCTTCCCTCCCTCCGTCTCTCCCTCCCTCCCTCTCTCCCTCCCTCCCTCCCTCCCTCACTCTCTCCCTCTCTCCCTCACACTGAGGAACCAACTGCCGTGAAAATAGCTCTATTTTGCATTTTTTTCTCAAATGCATAGATCATTTTTTTTCATGAATTAGCGTGGCGTGTAATTTTTCCTTACTGTGTGCCATACTAACTTAGCGACCTAGTCTGGCTTAAGCCCGCCTACCTTATGCTGGGTTAGAATAAATTTATTTGGTATTCCTTGGCCTCAGTGAAGTGTGTTAGTTGGCCTCAGTGAAGTGTGTTAGTTGGCCTCAGTGAAGTGTGTTAGTTGGCCTCAGTGAAGTGTGTTAGTTGGCCTCAGTGAAGTGTGTTAGTTGGCCTCAGTGAAGTGTGTTAGTTGGCCTCAGTGAAGTATGTTAGTTGGCCTCAGTGACGTGTGTTAGTTGGCCTCAGTGAAGTGTGTTAGTTGGCCTCAGTGAAGTGTGTTAGTTGGCCTCAGTGAAGTGTGTTAGTTGGCCTCAGTGAAGTGTGTTAGTTGGCCTCAGTGAAGTGTGTTAGTTGGCCTCAGTGACGTGTGTTAGTTGGCCTCAGTGACGTGTGTTAGTTGGCCTCAGTGAAGTATGTTAGTTGGCCTCAGTGAAGTGTGTTAGTTGGCCTCAGTGAAGTGTGTTAGTTGGCCTCAGTAAAGTGTGTTAGCTGGCCTCAGTAAAGTGTGTTAGTTGGCTTCAGTAAAGTGTGTTAGTTGGCCTCAGTGAAGTGTGTTAGTTGGCCTCAGTGAAGTGTGTTAGTTGGCTTCAGTAAAGTGTGTTAGTTGGCCTCAGTAAAGTGTGTTATTTTCGTGATGCTCAGACTGGGTTTTTCTCTGAGATTTTTCAGCAATTTATATACTCTTGAAGTTTGTATGTTTATGTATATGTATGCATATTTTATTTATAAAAAAAAATGATAGCTCTGTTTTGATGGTATCTTCATTAATTATGAAGAATAAAAGGTACAATACCGTGACTGGAACAAAACAGAAATCCACAAAGAACCCGCACACAGGAGAAACGTATGAAGACGTTTCGGTCCGACTTGGTGCCATCCTTAGAGAGAGAGTAATTCTTAAGTAATAGAAACTCCAGCTCTGCTGGAACGAAACCTTTGAAGCTGCTGTCGCTACTGAATCCGAAGTGGAATCCTTTACTGGTTCCTCTCTACGCCTTACTGAAGTCACCAGGTAAGACTGTCACATTTCGTTACCTGATGTATTAAACCCAGTCTGTTTGATCGAACATGACTGGAAAATACAGCTAGTAACTGTTCCCACTGTGTAACTCTCGGATACCCAATATTGCTTAATAAAATATCCCAATCTTACCTACTGTCACTAATTACCTGCTCTTCCATCTATTAAATGTTCTCCCACATCTCTCCTCTCATACCTTGTCAGCTCTCACACTTCTCCCTGTCCTCCTTCGCCCTCTCTTTCCTCTGCTACACCTCCCAGTCCTCTCCTAGTTTCTTGTCTTGTTACTTAAGGCTGTGACAACACCCTCCAGACTCATCCTCCTCTCCGAGGCAGCTCCTCACCGCATCTTGACAGGCTTCAAGATCAGTTAAAATTACCAAGAGCTCATGTTTCCCCTCACCATGAGAGTGATATCTTGTGGTTGGACATCAGAGAACGAACACGAGTCATGAAGGGGCCAGAGAGCGACTGTGGTTGCTACTTGCATACTCGAAGCTGCCGCCCATTAATATTTGAGAGGTGCCTTGAGCGGGCACTATTCACGATCACCCAGGGAGTTCTGTTGTAGAGAGTGGCTTGCTGGGGAGGAAGGGAAGGGACTACAGCAGCAATCCGCCTAACATGAAGGGGCGTATTTCTCAGAACATGAAAACAAAGATTCAAATATTTATTGGGACGACGTTTCTCTTTGTGTAGAGCTTAACGAGTCATACACTTCTGTGATGTGAAAAATAAGATACACACACAACCCGCACATAGAAGAGAGGAGCTTACGACGACGTTTCGGTCCGACTTGGACCATTTACAAAGTCACACTAACACAAAGAGCAGGTAGAAGGGGTTATATATAGGCAAGCAGACAGGGAAGGGCACAATAAAGTGGTGGAGGAGTAATAGTGGAAGTAGTAATGGTAGTGGAAGTAGTAGTAGTGGCATCCTCTATAAATAACGGTATACCCTATAAGTAGATAACGGTATATTATTTAAGTAAGATAACGGTATATTCAATAAGTAACTGTATATTCTATAAGAAGAAACCTGTCAGAGGAAGACATTTGTCACCATTACTGCGTAGGTCGTTCTTGTAAATAAAACAATGTATGTTGTCTAAAACATAATTCTACAGATACTTAGGAACCAAGACTCTCCAAAGCCTTGGCTTCACTCTTAACTTTCTGTAATCCAAAGCCCTGGCTTCATTCACATTTTTATGTGATCCAAAGCCTGGCTTCACTCACAACTATCGTAGAACTTCTGGCTGCCGCTGACAACGGGGAAAAACCCAAGAAAGGAAAGTTGCTACTGAACTCTTCTAATGACGGACTAACGAGGTTTCTTGTGTCCTCAGAAATTTCAAGTTTTATGGTGGTCGTGACTGAGAATTTTAGGAAAGATCAAAGCTTCAAATGGCCTCAAACTTGTCTTTCAGATTTTGTGCTCCTCGCCAAATGGTTTGTAATCCAATAAATATCGAATATATATATTTTTTTGCTGAGGGGCCAAGTCCTAAAAATATTTATGTTGAAGCTTAAATTAATTATAATGATTCTTTATTGTTTTTATTAGTATACTGGACGATGGACGGAGTGGTTAGTGAGGTGGAGTGACAACCCACAAGTCCCGAGTTTGAGTCTCGTTTAGACAATGTTGGTTTGTAATTAGGGAAATAAGTATATCCCTCAAAGGCTTGTCAAAATTAAATTGGCTCACGAATATTCAGATGAATGAAGGGAAGAAAATATTATTCGTTAAGTGGGCTGTGCTGACTCCATTATGTTTTGACTAGTATATACTGCAAATGTCACTTCACTGGCAGGAGGAGTGTGTGTACTCACCTAGTTGTGGTTGTAGGGGTCGATTCACAGCTCCTGGCCTCGCCTCTTCACTGGTCACTACTAGGTCACTCTTCCTGCTCCCTGAGCTTTATCATACCTCTTCTTGTGTGTGTGTGTGTTTTATACTCTATCATTTTGTTTGTCATTCTTCTGTATCTCAGTTATATTAAAGGTAATTTTCATGGTAATTTTATCCATTCTCTCTCTAACATCTACCACAAGTTTGTTTTTTATCTATAACAATTTGGCTCGACTATTACCATGAACTCCCTGGCTGTTACTGTCACTGCTTCCCCTGGCTGTTACTGTCACTGCTTCCCTTGGTATTACTGTCACTGCTGCTGCAGCCTCTGCTGTTGCTGCCATTCGTGCTGTCAGTGCTTCTGCTGACATTTCTTATTGTATGATTGCTGCTGTTTTCTCTGCATCGGCTGTCATTCCTGCTGCTATCACTGCTTGCGCTGTTCTTGCTATCACTGCCGTTGGTATCACTGTTGCTGCTGTCACTGCTGCGCCTCCGCCAGGTTAGCACAAGCAAGGTGATATACACCTTCGTCGGGATAGAAGCGTCTTATAAGGTGGCCTCACTAAGCAGGTTGAACACCTCCCTCAGAGTCGAGGGTAAGCAAGACATCCTCCATCGGACGCTTGGCTAACACCCTCCTTCGGCAATGAGATACACAATATTAATCCTTAACTAATTCCCCCGAGTTATATTACTCCTGACGAAGGTCGCGTGCCGTAAGGCCCACGTTATACTACCTTCACCCCCCCCCCCCGCCTTCCCCGTGCTTGATTTGCATGTAGAATCTCTCGTTTTGCGATTGTATTTGCATAATGTTCGTAAATACGAAATCCCACAGTATTCTTTGAGCACACTAGACGTGAAGATCATGACGGACCAGGTGAGCACTGGATTTATTTTAAGCTGATAAGGAGGACAACACTTATGGGTCTTCATTAATTAAATGTTTTAGAGATCATAATTTAAAACAACTTCCTAGATGCAACATGATCTCTACGGGTTTAATGCTTCTTCACGCATGTAATAATAATAATAATAATTAAAACAATTAAATAATAATAATTAAATCAATAATAATAATAATAATAATAATAATAATAATAATAATAATAATAATAATAATAATAATAATAATAATAATAAAGTAAACCTGGAGAAGGTTTCAGGGGTCAACGCCCCCGCGGCTCGGCCTTCAGTATTACTGTGAGAGTAGAGGTGTTGCGAGGGGGCCCCCAACACGTGTTGGAGGTGGTTGTGAGAAAGTGAGGCCTCCATCATCGAGGGGGGCCTCGCCCCCCTCCTCTCAACGACCACCGTCTGGTCGTGGTGTCGTCGTCTCGGACCACCCTCCACAACGACCTATAACGACACGGTGGCTCCAGCCACTATCTATTGTTTACGATCGTTTGCTGTCTGACCGCTGGGAAGGTCGACAATAGTAAGGCATTTTGTACACAAACATTGTAAACACTACTGAAGTCTCCCAGCTCAGGCTGACACTACTGAAGTCTCCCAGCTCAGGCTGACACTACTGGAGTCTCCCAGCTCAGGCTGACACTACTGAAGTCTCCCAGCTCAGGCTGACACTACTGAAGTCTCCCAGCTCAGGCTGACACTACTGAAGTCTCCCAGCTCAGGCTGACACTACTGAAGTCTCCCAGCTCAGGCTGACACTACTGAAGTCTCCCAGCTCAGGCTGACACTACTGAAGTCTCCCAGCTCAGGCTGACACTACTGAAGTCTCCCAGCTCAGGCTGACACTACTGAAGTCTCCCAGCTCAGGATGACACTACTGAAGTCTCCCAGCTCAGGCTGACACTACTGAAGTCTCCCAGCTCAGGCTGACACTACTGAAGTCTCCCAGCTCAGGCTGACACTACTGAAGTCTCCCAGCTCAGGCTGACACTACTGGAGTCTCCCAGCTCAGGCTGACACTACTGAAGTCTCCCAGCTCAGGCTGACACTACTGAAGTCTCCCAGCTCAGGCTGACACTACTGAAGTCTCCCAGCTCAGGCTGACACTACTGAAGTCTCCCAGCTCAGGATGACACTACTGAAGTCTCCCAGCTCAGGCTGACACTACTGAAGTCTCCCAGCTCAGGCTGACACTACTGAAGTCTCCCAGCTCAGGCTGACACTACTGAAGTCTCCCAGCTCAGGCTGACACTACTGAAGTCTCCCAGCTCAGGCTGACACTACTGAAGTCTCCCAGCTCAGGATGACACTACTGAAGTCTCCCAGCTCAGGCTGACACTACTGAAGTCTCCCAGCTCAGGCTGACACTACTGAAGTCTCCCAGCTCAGGCTGACACTACTGAAGTCTCCCAGCTCAGGCTGACACTACTGAAGTCTCCCAGCTCAGGCTGACACTACTGAAGTCTCCCAGCTCAGGATGACACTACTGAAGTCTCCCAGTTCAGGCTGACACTACTGAAGTCTCCCAGCTCAGGCTGACACTACTGAAGTCTCCCAGCTCAGGCTGACACTACTGAAGTCTCCCAGCTCAGGCTGACACTACTGGAGTCTCCCAGCTCAGGCTGACACTACTGAAGTCTCCCAGCTCAGGCTGACACTACTGAAGTCTCCCAGCTCAGGCTGACACTACTGAAGTCTCCCAGCTCAGGCTGACACTACTGAAGTCTCCCAGCTCAGGATGACACTACTGAAGTCTCCCAGCTCAGGCTGACACTACTGAAGTCTCCCAGCTCAGGCTGACACTACTGAAGTCTCCCAGCTCAGGCTGACACTACTGAAGTCTCCCAGCTCAGGATGACACTACTGAAGTCTCCCAGCTCAGGCTGACACTACTGAAGTCTCAAGCTCAGGCTGACACTACTGAAGTCTCCCAGCTCAGGCTGACACTACTGAAGTCTCCCAGCTCAGGCTGACACTACTGGAGTCTCCCAGCTCAGGCTGACACTACTGAAGTCTCCCAGCTCAGGCTGACACTACTGAAGTCTCCCAGCTCAGGCTGACACTACTGAAGTCTCCCAGCTCAGGCTGACACTACTGAAGTCTCCCAGCTCAGGCTGACACTACTGAAGTCTCCCAGCTCAGGCTGACACTACTGAAGTCTCCCAGCTCAGGCTGACACTACTGGAGTCTCCCAGCTCAGGTTGACACTACTGGAGTCTCCCAGCTCAGACTGACACTACTGAAGTCTCCCAGCTCAGGCTGACACTACTGAAGTCTCCCAGCTCAGGCTGACACTACTGGAGTCTCCCAGCTCAGGCTGACACTACTGGAGTCTCCCAGCTCAGGCTGACACTACTGAAGTCTCCCAGCTCAGGCTGACACTACTGAAGTCTCCCAGCTCAGGCTGACACTACTGAAGTCTCCCAGCTCAGGCTGACACTACTGAAGTCTCCCAGCTCAGGCTGACACTACTGAAGTCTCCCAGCTCAGGTTGACACTACTGAAGTCTCCCAGCTCAGGCTGACACTACTGAAGTCTCCCAGCTCAGGCTGACACTACTGGAGTCTCCCAGCTCAGGCTGACACTACTGAAGTCTCCCAGCTCAGGCTGACACTACTGAAGTCTCCAAGCTCAGGCTGACACTACTGAAGTCTCCCAGCTCAGGCTGACACTACTGAAGTCTCCCAGCTCAGGCTGACACTACTGAAGTCTCCCAGCTCAGGCTGACACTACTGAAGTCTCCCAGCTCAGGCTGACACTACTGAAGTCTCCCAGCTCAGGCTGACACTACTGAAGTCTCCCAGCTCAGGCTGACACTACTGAAGTCTCCCAGCTCAGGCTGACACTACTGAAGTCTCCCAGCTCAGGCTGACACTACTGAAGTCTCCCAGCTCAGGCTGACACTACTGAAGTCTCCCAGCTCAGGCTGACACACTGCGGCTGTATCTAATTTATCTAACTAAAACAAAAACAAAAATAAGAAGAAACAAGATGGATTCTGAAATAGATAAAGACTATAAGAAGGAGAATCTTTCTCTCCGTCTTGACCTTCACGTCTTGAATTCCTCAAGACGCAGACACCTTCCCTTCTTCAGCGCCTTCAGGAAAAACTTTCTGAAGGCCAATTTTCCTCCTTCCGCTTCATCCTCCTGAAGTTTCACCACTTTCCACTACCCTTCATTGGAGGGGGAAGGGGGGTGGATGACGGTGAAGGGCGTTTGATCCAAGGCATTGGCGCTACCCTCAGCTTCATGGGATCAGTCCTGATAACCTCCCATTACCCCCAGGCGCTGCATCACCCATACGGGCTAAGAGTTTCCCCATAATGAAACACTACTACTACTACTACTACTGTAACTACAACTACTACTACTACTGCTGCTGCTGCTGCTGCTGCCTACTGCTACTTTTACTACTACTACTACTACTACTACTATTATTTTTAGTACTACTACTATAAATAATAATAATAATGATAATAACAGTAATAATAATCTAATAATAATAATACCTGGATATTTAAACCTCGGCGTGTGGTTAGTTACCATTTTGTCCTAGGCACATGTCGATTAGACACTAGGCCTGTTGTATGTGTGTGTGTGTGTGTGTGTGTGTGTGTGTGTAACGAAACACTTCGAAATATTTCGGCCCCGCCGGGAATTGAACCCGGGCCCTCCGTACGTGAAGCAAGAGCGCTAGCCACCATGCCATTGGGGCGTGTGGTGTGTGGTGTGTAGAGTGTGGTGTGTGGAGTGTGGTGTGTGGTGTGTGGAGTGTGGTGTGTGGTGTGTGGTGTGTGGTGTGTGGTGTGTAGAGTGTGGTGTGTGGAGTGTGGAGTGTGGTGTGTGGAGTGTGGAGTGTGGTGTGTGGTGTGTGGTGTGTGGAGTGTGGTGTGTGGAGTGTGGTGTGTGGTGTGTAGAGTGTGGTGTGTGGAGTGTGGAGTGTGGTGTGTGGAGTGTGGAGTGTGGTGTGTGGTGTGTGGTGTGTGGTGTGTGGAGTGTGGTGTGTGGTGTGTGCTATGTGGTGTGTGGTGTGTGGTGTGTGGAGTGTGGTGTGTGCTGTGTGGTGTGTGGTGTGTGGAGTGTGGTGTGTGGTGTGTGGTGTGTGTTGTGTGGTGTGTGGTGTGTGGTGTGTGGTGTGTGAGTGTGGTGTGTGGTGTGTGGTGTGTGGTGTGTGGTGTGTGGTGTGTGGTGTGTGGTGTGTGATGTGTGGTGTGTGGTGTGTGATGTGTGGTGTGTGATGTGTGGTGTGTGGTGTGTGGTGTGTGGTGTGTGGTGTGTGGAGTGTGGTGTGTGGTGTGAGGTGTGTGGTGTGTGGTGTGTGATGTGTGGTGTGTGGTGTGTGGTGTGTGGTGTGTTGTGTGGTGTGTGGTGTGTGAGTGTGTGGTGGTGTGTGGTGTGTGATGTGTGGTGTGTGATGTGTGGTGTGTGGTGTGTGGTGTGTGGAGTGTGGTGTGTGCTGTGTGGTGTGGGAGAAGAGTGTGGTGTGGGAAAGCAGTGTGATGTGTGGGAGAGCAGTGTGATGTGTGGGAGAGGAGTGTGGTGTGGGAGAGCAGTGTGATGTGTGGGAGAGGAGTGTGGTGTGGGAGAGCAGTGTGGTGTGGGCGAGCAGTGTGGTGTGGGAGAGGAGTGTGGTGTGGGAGAGCAGTGTGGTGTGGGAGAGGAGTGTGGTGTGGGAGAGGAGTGTGTGTGGGAGAGGAGTGTGGTGTATGAGAGGTGTGGTGTGGGAGAGGAGTGTGGTGTGGGAGAGGAGTGTGGTGTGGGAGAGGAGTGTGGTGTGGGAGAGGAGTGTGGTGTATGAGAGGAGTGTGGTGTGGGAGAGGAGTGTGGTGTGGGAGAGCAGTGTGGTGTGGGAGAGGAGTGTGGTGTGGGAGAGCAGTGTGGTGTGGGAGAGGAGTGTGGTGTGGGAGAGGAGTGTGGTGTATGAGAGCAGTGTGGTGTGGGAGAGGAGTGTGGTGTGGGAGAGGAGTGTGGTGTGGGAGAGGAGTGTGGTGTATGAGAGCAGTGTGGTGTGGGAGAGGAGTGTGGTGTGGGAGAGGAGTGTGGTGTGG
>WNWK01000026.1:1105000-1187500 GCA_009830355.1 Cherax destructor
GGTGGGGAGAGTGTGTGCATGAGTCAGTGTTATCTTACTCCCCAGTGCTGGTGGGGAGAGTGTGTGGCATGAGTCAGTGTTATCTTACTCCCCAGTGCTGGTGGGGAGAGTGTGTGGCATGAGTCACTGTTATCTTACTCCCCAGTGCTGGTGGGGAGAGTGTGGCATGAGTCAGTGTTATCTTACTCCCCAGTGCTGGTGGGGAGAGTGTGTGGCATGAGTCAGTGTTATCTTACTCCCCAGTGCTGGTGGGGAGAGTGTGTGGCATGAGTCAGTGTTATCTTACTCCCCAGTGCTGGTGGGGAGAGTGTGTGGCATGAGTCAGTGTTATCTTACTCCCAGTGCTGGTGGGGAGAGTGTGTGGCATGAGTCAGTGTTATCTTACTCCCCAGTGCTGGTGGGGAGAGTGTGTGGCATGAGTCAGTGTTATCAGTGTTATCTTACTCCCCAGTGCTGGTGGGGAGAGTGTGGCATGAGTCACTGTTATCTTACTCCCCAGTGCTGGTGGGGAGAGTGTGTGGCATGAGTCACTGTTATCTTACTCCCCAGTGCTGGTGGGAGAGTGTGTGGCATGAGTCAGTGTTATCTTACTCCCCAGTGCTGGTGGGGAGAGTGTATGGCATGAGTCACTGTTATCTTACTCCCCAGTGCTGGTGGGGAGAGTGTGTGGCATGAGTCAGTGTTATCTTACTCCCCAGTGCTGGTGGGGAGAGTGTGTGGCATGAGTCAGGGTTATCTTACTCCCCAGTGCCGGTGTTTATTATATAGACGTTTCGCCCACCAGTGCCTTTATTCATATAATACAAGAACAAAACAGTATGAGATGCAGCAACTAGCGCACTGCAGAGAAGTCAACATCCAAACACAACACTTTGTTCAACGTGTTTATTACTTATTAAAGCTCTACACGGGGCGAAACGCAGTCTGTACCAGATTCCTTCGTATCAATTATTAAATTTAGTTTTATTTTAAGTAATTACGTCTTAATAGCTTATCGAGTAAGCTATATACGTATATCTTCCGACCCATTAACGAAGAAAATACAATTGGGAACATTAGCCAGTTGAAAATGCAATAAAATATACAACATATTACTTAGTCATAGCTAATATATTGTCCAGACCTATATTGTCTAGACCTAGATTGTCCAGACCTATATTGTCCAGACATGTATTGTCCAGACAACATATACAGAGTGATCAGCCCTCAGATATTTTGTGTGACTGTTTATGTACCCACAGTCATATGTGACTATGTACCCACAGTCACATGTGACTGCTTATGTATCCATAGTCACATGTGACTGTTTATGTACCCATAGTCACATGTGACTGCTCATGTACCCACAGTCACCCGCAGTACCCAGAACTCACCACACGGAGGTGGTTATTCTCAGAGTGAAATATACTGAAAAAAATACAAAATTTATAAGGTCATGCATACATAATTCATGTATACATAAATACATATTTGAGCATATATCCCTCCATAAATATATTATACATACAAAATTAAGAGACATTATTTATTACGCAAAAAATAATAATTGTGAAATAATTATACACAAAGGATTATTATATATATATATATATATATATATATATATATATATATATATATATATATATATATATATATATATATATATACACTTTAAAAAGATGGATTCATGACCAGTTAGCTTCAACACTTTAACCTGCTCATCCGTGACTGATGGTATGCAAATTCATGCAATGATTTTAAGTGCCATCGTGCTTCTGTAGTGAACTGAATTTAATTGCTCATACGCATTTCACTGCCTTTTTATCTTAACAAACATTTAATACGACATAAATAAATAAATAAATAAATAAATAAATAAATAAATAAATAAATAAATAATAAATAAATATATATATATATATATATTTATATATATATATATATATATATATATATATATATATATATATATATATATATATATATATATATATATACAGAGAAAGAGACTTCTAAGTATATAACCAGAGAGATACATATCTCTGGGACATACACACTAGTGGGTGTATATACAATGAGAGATATACAGTTCTCAAGACTGTTCTGGTTATACTCTATATACGATAATATTCCCTAAGATCACTAAGACTTCTCTGAGTCAGCCATTGTTTTACTTCGAGTCCAATATTATTATTTTTTGTGAAAAGCAACAACTAAATTTATAATACGAAAAATAATTATTCCCTACATAACAGTAAAACAATTGAACATCTGGATCACCTTCATCCTATCAACTGCCCTTTCAGACGCAAAAAAAAAAAATCCTCCGACGCCCTGTATCCAAATTTTTGTCTTACGCCTAAATAAATATAAAAACCCATCGTTCAATTTACTTGACGAGTCTGTCTGTACTTTGCACCACCTAAAACTGCAGCCACTGCAAAAACTCCCAAAATTGTTATTGAAGCAATCCGAGTGTAATTGGTGACATTCAGAACTCTTTTATTCGACTATAGACATCAAACTTACTTTTCGCCAGAATAACACTCTTCTCACTAATCTAGTTCATACCTCTCCTCCCTCTATAGATGCTCCTGGTGTCTACTCTATTTGTTGTTCCTCGTGTCCTCTTCAGTACTTTGGAGAAACTGGCCGTTCTCTTTCTGACAGACTCAAAGAGCACAAAAGTAGTGTTATGCTTGCCGACACCAACAATGCTCTTTTTGTCATGTCAGAGATCACAGTCATTCTATTGACTGGTCTTCTGCTAAAACTGTCTACTCTACGTCTAACTTTCACAGTCACCGTCTGGTTGAATCCTCCCTTATACACAACTTTCCTTGTATGACTCTAGTCGTGGCTTTGTCTCTGTAGATGCCTTCCTTTCCCATTACATTGTAAAATGCTCCAAACTTCAGAACACCCGTGACTTAACCTGATTCTTTTTTTCCCCTTTCCTCTTTCTCCTTTGGGTTTTCTTTCTTCTGCCTTGGGTATTTGTCCTTTATTATTATTTATTTTTCCCCCTCTGTGTTCTTGCTCCTACCCTTTGTGGGCCCTAGCTCCCTTGTGGGCCCCTAGCTCCCTTGTGGGCCCCTAGCTCCCTTGCAGTGCTCTTTTTTCTTAGTATTTGACTGACTCCCCTACTACTACTACTACTACCTCTACCACTACCTCTCTTCCTCCTTTCTCTCTTATCCTTTCCCTGTCTGCTGGCCTATATATACTCCCTCCTCTCCTTGCTGTCAGTGTGACTGTAAATGGTCCAAGTCTGACCGAAACGTCGTCGTAAGCTCCTCTCTTCTATTGCGGGTTATTTGTGTATAGTTCTCAAATAATCTATCTTCTTGACCAACAAGGCAATCAAAACAGCTTGCTTGAACAATATGACGAACCATTCGCCAAACACCAATAATGTAACAAGCAGCAGCACAGCGTCAGGAACAAGGAGACAAAATAACGACCCTAACTGGGGACCATCAGCAGATCCTCCGTGAAAGTCATAAAACTCCCTTAATACTGAATCTAAGTTAGCATAATCAAATCCTCGACTTCGACGGTGAGTAGATGCCACACAAAATAGGTCAAAAGCTTCAGCTTGCGACCTGGGTTGACTTAGAGTGCCGGTACGACACGACCTCAGCAAAACGTCAAAAATCAACAAGTCTGAACAATCCTCTATGAACAGAGTTACACAGAGTTACAAGAAGTATGTTTCGACTCACCAACGAAATCATACTCTACCAAAAACAGTCTAAATAACAAACAAACAGCTATAGAGAGGTGCTTGTCCAGCGATGACCAGCTATCGAGAGAGCGATTTCTCGACTACTGGCCTCACATCAGGTGGTATCATGTGACTCACCCCTGGTACTACAGAGACGTTGACAGGTAAACAAGCAGAGCTGAAAGTTAGCTAAGCAGTTTACAAGTGCGGACAGCCAATCACAACTCTGGAACAGTGATCACAGTGAAGTGTAAATGTTGCATCCTACCTAATGACATAGCTAAGTCAAATAATAGTATAAAGCAAGATACTTTCATTTTAGCTATTAATGAAAATATCAGCAATATAAATTATTTGAAAGATAATATACATCAAATATACACCACTAAACACCTGAAACACGACCAGTATCACCAGCAGACATCCCAGGAACGATCATTATCACCTCCAGACACCTGAAACACGACCAGTATCACCAGCAGACATCCCAGGCACGATCATTATCACCTCCAGACACCTGAAACACGACATTTACCAGCATGGATGTACGGAACGACCGTTATAACTCTGTTAGGAATCGTAATTATACATAATAATACAGATATCATCTTCACTTACGCCCGTCAACACTAATTTTGAAGATACTCTGAGACATCACTGCTCCAACACTGGTGAACCCCAACAGTGGTGTCTCCAACAATGGTCTCTCCATCACTGGTGTCTCCAACACTAGTCCCTCCATCACTGGTCTTTCCAACACTGGTGAACCCTAACACCGGTGCCTACAAATGTGATTTCCTCGTTTCTCTTGCAATACAGCTATTGAATGAACGATGGTGAAGGCACTTCCTTCTTTTTGGTCACCTTTACCTAGATGGTTAAAAGGCGATACGGTACAAATTTTTTTTAATGTATTCTCAACATAAACTTTCAAAATAGTTTTCAGTGATGGCAATAAAAGTCAAAAAATAGTGAAGACAAATGGGGCCTGAATCTGCACTCTCTAGAAAGGCATAGAATTAGGGAAGATATGGTTGAGGTGTATAAATGGAAAACAGGAATAAATAAAAGGAATGTAAATAGCGTGCTAAAAATATCTAGCCAAGACAGGACTCGCAGCAATGGTTTCAAGTTTGAAAAATTCAGATTCAGGAAGGATATAGGAAAGCACTGGTTTGGTAATGTAGTTGTGGATGAGTGGAACAAACTCCCGAGTACCGTCATAGAAGCTAAAACGTTGTGTTGATTTAAAAATAGGTTAGATAAATACATGATTGGGTGTGGGTGGTGTGAGTTGGACCTGACTAGCTTGTGCTACTAGGTCTGATGCCGTGGATGTGACCTGACCTGACTAGGGGAATCATTGCTTTAAGCCGGGAGGTGACTTAGACCTGCCTCGCATGGGCCAGTAGGGATGCTACAGTGTTCCTTCATTCTTATGTTCGTAAGTTCTTATTACAGATATAAGTAGAATTTTGTAAAATTCTGAGAAGAATAAATCAAGGAAATAAACCTACTGTATATATTTTTTAATTTGCACTATGTTGGTTAGTTAATTGGGTCTGAAGCCGACCAACTCCACTAGGGCCATTAAAGTTGCAAGATTACTTTAATCCTAAAAGAGGAATGAAAGTGAACTTTCTGCATATACAGAATATGCTGAGAGAAAATACACCTCTCTGTGTGTGTATATCTTTTACTCTTAAAGTAAAAGTTAGCTTTAACATAATATATATATATATATATATATATATATATATATATATATATATATATATATATATATATATATATATATATACCACTGTCTGGTATGAATAAGACATGGGATACAGAAATATTCCAAAACTGTTTCCAGGTACCTACTGAATGCATGCTAGGTGAACGTGGGAACAGGTGAAGGAGGCTGGCACCTGCTGCTCTCCCAGCTTGAGAGACTTAAGTCCGTATCCGCGATGGATTAGAGTCCAGCTTATCTTTAAACAAGCGATCAGAGTCCAGCTTGTCTTGAGACAAGCGATCAGAGTTCAGCTTGTCTTGAGACAAGCGATCAGAGTTCAGCTTGTCTTGAGACAAGCGATCAGAGTTCAGCTTGTCTTGAGACAAGAGATCAGAGTCCAGCTTGTCTTGAGACAAACGAGTTGAACAAAACAATTATTTAGAAAGCAAATTTGAAGAGAATGAATGCAGCAATACGTTCAGAGCTGGCGTACAGCACAGGGACAACTTTTCCCTTATTTTTTAGGTAAATGTACACGAGAGGAGCAAAAATAAAGACGTTTAATGCGCATAGTTTCGCCCTCTAGGAGCTTTATTAAGCTTTCCAGGAGAATAAA
The DNA here is from genome assembly GCA_009830355.1 of Cherax destructor. Classification (NCBI taxonomy): domain Eukaryota; kingdom Metazoa; phylum Arthropoda; class Malacostraca; order Decapoda; family Parastacidae; genus Cherax; species Cherax destructor. The sequence continues at coordinate 1,111,046 of WNWK01000026.1, forward strand.
CAAACTAATGTCGTTTGGTTATAAATAAAACTTAGTTATAGCTAGATGAGTAACCCTTTATTTCACTTTGTTTATCTGTAACAGCGTGACAGGCGCCCAAGTTCAGGGTCTGACATGTTTATTGGGAGCGCTGGAGTTGCAGGAATCACAGGAGTTGCAGGGAGCGCAGGAGATACAGGGAGCACAGGAGTTGCAGGGACCGCGGGATTAAGAGCAGACTGGACCATACCTCACCCTGCCACTCCCACGATTGATGGCGATTGAGGCTGGAGGCCAGCACACGCTTCGCCTCACAATTATTGCTGCCACCTCCAACATCTGTTTCTGTTACAACTACTGAGCTCAGATTGATGTATGTAGCGCTGAGAGATTCCGTTATATAGCAATTGCATTTAGTGCTAAGTCAACGTGGGTTATCAGGCGAAAAGAATGACCGGGACTCGATCCTTGATCCACAGCTTCAGATGTTTCGAATTTGCTACTGTAAGATTTTTTTTGGGAGCTTAAATACGACCAAAAGATCACTCAGATGAGGGGAAGATTGCAGATCCTACCTCTTAGTATTTGGAGATCCGTTGTTTGATGCTCTGCTGATGCTGTATGTATATCTGTAGAAATTCTGCTGTTACAGCTCCTGATGTTGATGATACTTCTGAAATTGCTGTTGTTATTGTTGCACCTACAGCTTCTACTGCTGCTGTTGCTGTTGCAGCTTTTACTGCTGCTGCTGCTGCTGTTAGTAAGCCGGTGTAACCCTTCTATATTGAATCTCAGAAATCACCTGAGAGATAAGACATGAAAGCAAGAGTAATGGAACGTGAAGATGACTTGAAGGCTTCGTAAGACATCTGGGACAGGACGTGAGAGACATGAAGAGAGCATGAGAGACTGCTGGAAGAACATGAGACTGGGAAAAGAACATGAGAGACTTTAGAAGAAATATGAAAGACTGGAGAAGGAATATGAGAAACTGGTGAAGGAATATGAGAGACTGTTGAGAGATTATGGAAGATGTTGCTTGAAACGTTGGTAATGACGAGATAGAGACGTGAAAAAAAGCTATTGTTGCAAGAACGTTTCTCTGTGTGTGGAGAATCGTCACATTTCTCTCATAGTAGAGCTGTGTCAAGTCATGTTTCTCTCTGTGTACAAATTAGTCAGGTCATGTTTTCGTAATAATGGTAGAATTACCGACGAAATGTTAGGAAAGAGGACACTAACCCTCTGGAGAGAAAAACACGCGTCATTAGTTACATCTGGGCGACCTTTCACCCAATAGGTCATGTTTTGTGCAGTATAGAGCTTTTCCAAGTCATATGTTACACCGGTTAGAGCTTTATCAAGTTATGTTTTGCCCCAGGTATAGCTTTAGCAAGTGATGTTTCTCTCTGTGTAGAACTTTACACCAAGTTCAACATAGGAACAATATCCCAATAAAACTTGTTCAACAGCATCAGTCTTTTGTTCAATGCTGTCTGTAAAACCCCTTTGAATTCATTACAGATTTATTATTATTATTATTATTATTATTATTATTATTATTATTAATTATGATTATTATTATTATTAATTATTATTATTATTATTATTATTAATACTACTACTACTATTGTTATTATCATTATTATTTATATTATTATTATTATTATTATTTATATGTAATTAGTATTATTACTAAAATTATTATTATATTTATGTCGAAATCCTAAGCTCATAGGAGTCATAAAGTGCCTGAGGAATGGGAGGCAATCAAGGTTTGATCGTAGGAAGGAGAGAAAGAGTAGCCGCAATCCCCCGAATCAAGAGCCCATTCTCAGCACCAAGGCACCACCGTAACCCCACCTCAAAGAGCACAGACGCCATTTATCCCGTAATTCAACTATTATGAGGTAATTTTATCTGACTAGTGAGACCTTTCTCCTTGTACTTTCTGAATTAAATTTTCTATGAAGCTCTTTCATCCAGTTATATAAGGCTTAATGAGTGCCAGGATGGCACTCAGCCACAGCCACAGGGAGTGTTAGGATGACACTGAACCACAGGCACAGTGAGTGTTAGGATGGCACTCAGCCATACCCACAGTGAGTGTTAGGATGGCACTGAACTACAGGCACAGTGAGTGTTAGGATGACACTGAACCACCTTCACCGTGAGTGTTAGGATGGCAATCAACCACAACTACAGTGAGTGCCACATTCACGGGGCTGAAGCTGAATGTCAGAAGTCGTACCTTGCGTTTTGAAGGCAATCCGAAAATACTTAGACAGCGTTTCGTTCTCCAATACGAAACGTTGCGTAAATAATGCGTTGATGTTGTGTTAATAATGCGTTGATGATATCAAGAGTTTGAGCAGCAAACACTCTCATATGGACATAAGAAATGACATGATGTATTGATTTGTCTCAGTCTCCATGTACTCCTCTGCATCATGTTTGATCTTGAGTTTAGGAAAGATAACAGAAAATACGTCTAACAGACGTCTAACAGACGTATTTCCACAAATGTAACAGGAACTAGCGCTAGTGCAGCTTTGTTATCTTCGTAATAAGATTTACACACTAATAAGCCAAGAAACGAGAGTCGGTATATATCTTAGAGCTATTAAGGTATTTGCAGTAAGACGAATACGGCGTCACATAAAGGAAACTTACAGATAAGGGAATCACCATGAAGTTAAATGAAGTTATTGTGGATAGTAGTCCACATGTTGATGTTTTACGAGGACACAGGAGAGTCAGAGGACGCCAGATAACACACTTGCCGGCCGGCCAGCCACGATATGTGACGGATTTACGACACAATAAAATGGATCGCTGAGAATTCTTTCCAGTTAGGTCTCGGGAAGTTAGAGAATTAGGGAACGATGGGTTCGTCCTGCCAGGGCGTCGAGGAAACTTGCTTGTGAATTCTGGCAACTTATACACACACATACACACGGAGAACTGAGATGTCTTCTAGGAAGAGTCTAGAGACCACCCTTCCTAGTTTATATATATATATATATATATATATATATATATATATATATATATATATATATATATATATATATTTATATATATATATATTGCATAAACCCATTGGATAAATAAATACGGAATGTAATTGAATATTTGAATCGAAGTCTCACAATGACCCTCGTCACCTCCTCAGTGAGGGGATTGAATAGGATCTTACAACCCGCAATGCATTCGAGAATCACTAACCAAGATTTTATTCATAATTTTATTCCTTTATTGAACTGAGAGGCAAGGCACGAGGAAGCAACAATCAATCATATGATGGAAGCAGTCGGGTAGAGAGAGAGAGAAGCACATCTCCAAGGCAACAGTGTTCCCCCAGCATCCTTGTTGTCTAGCAGGAACACGGAAGAGAAGGTGGTGACACTTGTTTTAAGAGGTCAGTGTTGCTCATATGTCCCTGATATAGACACAGAAAAGGTGGAGGCACGATGCTCAGATGTTCTCACAATAGATACAGTAATGGTGGAGGCACATTGCTCCGATATTCACACTAATAATAACATAGTAATGGTGAAGGCGTGATGCTCAGATATTTTTCAGTACAGCCACATTACAGCCCCAGAGTAATGGTGTACAGTGACAGTGGGCTGGGGATGGATTGAGAAAGAATAATTATGGTAATGATGGCTTATGTGGGGATGAGTTATGATGCTAAGAAGAGCTATGAGGATAAATTTTAACGCTAGGGATGAATATTACTTCAAGGGGAGGTATACTACTATTACTACTACTACAGCTACTACTACTACTACTACTACCACCTCCACTACTACAACTACTACTACTACTACAACTACTACTACTACTACTACTACTACTACTACTACTACTAATAATAATAATAATAGCATATATGGAACACGAGAGAGAGAGTTGTATTTGTTGCAGAGTCAGTTGTAATTGAGGTCAAAGAATCCACCTTAGAGGTCGAACTTTAAGTGAGGAAAGGCAGCCAGGGTGAAGTATCAGAGTATTGAGGGAGAGGTAGAGAGTGAAATATTAATGTCCCTTGAGAAGCCGGACCATCAATCAAGAGCTTTTCAACTCAGAACATGACAATCCTCAGTGAGGCGTCTCTCCCTGAGGTATCGAGGTGTGACTCTTATGTCCGGTACACAGTCGCAAAAACGATAGGAAATGTTCTTATAGCATTATTAAAAACAGCATTGTTGTTCACTTACTTGGAACATGGATGGTTCTAGTGATCTCTACGGTGCTCTGACAGTTCTGGTAAATGCCAGGAAAGACAGCCCATCGGGGCAGATTGGAAGGCACTGAACTGCAGAAGTTGCAAAGGAGTCTGCAAGTTTATTGGTCTGAGCACCATGATGCAACAACTAAAAGATGACTTCTTTCTATTTGCTGAAGATGCAATACAATTATTATTATTACTATTATTATTATTATTATTATTATTATTATTATTATTATTATTATTATTATTATTATTATTATTAGTAGTAGTAGTAGTAGTATATATAATGTACATGAAGACGCTATACCACGCTCAGAGAAATTCATTTAACTCGTCTGTGAAAACAGTGTGTCCAGCAAGTATCCCTGAATGACGCCACCAGGACAAACAAGTGACTCACAAATAACCTACACTCTGGAGAGGAAACTTTAAACATTAAATGGTCGGTGCTGGACTATTATGAAGTCACAACTATGTGTCCCACTCCATCGGTGCATTTGGAGCCGTTGAGAGCGAGTGTGATTGAAAATGCTCAGGGAAGAGGAAGCAAGAGATCACAGCAGAAAATTAAGATTTTTGGGGAATAAATAGAGGGGAGGGCAGACTCGGTACGCTGGGACTCACTAAGGTGGGAGGAAACAGTCAGAGGAGGGGAGAGAATAAAGGGGAGGAAAAGAAAGGGACGCTACAAGTCTGAAAGAGAAGAATAAAGGAAGCAACAAAACAGGAGTGAGAACTGGCGGTGTTATCTTTACTGAGAGTGACAGTTCTACAACTGTAGGACTTATCAAGGAGGTGACTTGATGCCTGTGAAGACTTCTTAATCAAAGACATTCTTTCTATCCTCCTTTTCATCTAATCGAATATGAAAGCCGTTCCGTTCCCCCAGACGCCGTATGATCCCTAAGGGTTTCAGCGCCACCATATGACTGTAGTAGTAGATCCTGCTATAGTAGGATCCCGAAGGTCTTGAGCGCGAACAAAACAACAGAGATAATGTCTATCACTGAGTATCGTATTCTATTTCCTGTGTATTTCTCTCAGGAAATTTACAACGTCCTTGTCTCCTCTTGTCTATGTGTATGAGAGAGAGAGAGAGAGAGAGAGAGAGAGAGAGAGAGAGAGAGAGAGAGAGAGAGAGAGAGAGTGTTTGTGTGTGTAAATTCAGGTGACAAAATGAAAAAAGAGGGAGAGAATGCTCGTAGGTGACAATATCGAGCCTCCAGACTTCATTTCATGGTGGAGCGGTCATGAGAATGTCTTGTGGGAAATATAGAGTCCACCGTGTTAGGTAAATCAGTGCTTAAAGGTGATGTATCGCTGCTAAAGAGCACCAGCCTTCATACCTTGTCTCACCTCTCGTCAACCAAGAGCCAAAACTGCATCACTTGTCCGCTTGCTCAAGCTGCGGGACGGTTGTAAATCATGTAGTGATACCCACAAACTGTGGAAAATAACACCTGTGTGCAGTTTAGGACATTCATTAAAAGAAACGTTTCACCCTTAGTGACTCTATCACTCCTGATGATGAAGTCACTCGTAGCGAAACGTTTCCCCATGTTCGAAACTGTACAGTTCTTTTCTGCACTGGCTGGCAGAAGCATACTAGTGGTCTTCTTCAGCATCCTTCCAGCTACCTCTTCCAGTACCGCCAGTTTGGTCGCGTTCCAGTTTTAATTTAATATTACGAGCCACAAAAAAGGCATGTCTCCCCCCTCCCCCCCTCATTAGCGCTTAGCCTTTGAGGGAACTGAAAGAGAACTATTACCCAGAAGATGACTCCAGAGATTCTTGAGGGACTGGAGATCAAAGGTGTCGGGAATAACAAAGGGCGGTAGAGTGTTCAACAAACTGGCTTTGAAATGGACAAACTGAGGCATCATTGCATTATATTCTGAGTAGCAGGAAGTAGTACAACGCTCCAGGCTGTCACTACCAGAACCAACAGTCCTCTTGAGCACGTTCCAAATTGGCTGCAGTAGCATCAGGTGTCCTCTTGGTCACGTTCGCAGAGTGGAATGTTGCAGTTCATTCACACTTAAGAAAATGTTGCACAGGACATTTATGCAAAGTGTATAGACATTTTAGAAGCAGTGTTATGACGCTAGTAAGCGTCCCTCCCACCATAACATAAACATGAAATTTAAATATGCAAATGAGTCATAGAATAAAACGAGAAAAATCAACTGAAAAAGCAATTAAGAATTATGACTTACGAAATCGTAATGACACGATTGCGTGGTTAAATAAGGTTCAAACTTCAATGACACTTTCTTCCACGTCACACAAATACAGTGGAGTACACAAACATTGTGTACCCAGTATTCATGCAATGTACACTCAGTATACACTTAGTACCCAACACTTTCCCTAGGCCTCTTGACTCAGTCACTGAACATGTCACCTCAGCATGAAGACCGTCACACACTAGCACTTCAGAATCACTTTCCAGTCACTAAGAAGACAAGCATATAATAACTAGGCCCTACTGTTCTTTGGTTTTGAATGGTACGAACGTAACCACAACTTCCCATTGTTTGACTTCCTGGCATAAGTAGCCTTGGTGTTTGTTTGTGTTTAGAAGCTTTGTTTGCCCCCATGGTGTCTGTTGGTGTTAGAAAGCTTTGTCTGTTCCTCGGTGTTGTGGGGATAATTCATCAAAGCCTCGGGATTCTGGCTCCTGACGGCTTACCGCACGAGATAAGGCCCCGCCAACAGCAGTATTGGCCAGAGACCTACACTGGCCCGATGGAGTCTTGCGCGAGGTCTTAAAGTGAAGACCACGAAGGTGAAGACAACGAAGATGAAGATCGCGAAGGTGAAGACCACGAAGGTGAAGACCACGAAGTGAAGATCGCGAAGGTGAAGACCACGAAGGTGAAGACCACGAAGGTAGCCACGAAGGTGAAGACCAGAGGTAAGCGCAGATAGTTGAAGAAACTACGGCTTACGGCACGGAGTGGTCCGCCGCCAAGAGTGATGGCCAGGACCACACGGTGGCCCTGATGGAGTCTTGGCCCGGGTGTGTAAGCTGAGACCCGAGGTGAGGAACACCGAAGATGGTGGATGCTGGACCCGGAGGTGATCTGGACCCGAGTGAGATCGCGAAGGTGAGTGAATGCTGAAGACCACGAAGGTAAAGACCACGAAGGTGAAGACCACGAAGGTGAAGACCACGAACGGTATCTTCACGGTGGGTGAGCAGTGGGGTCGGGAAGGGCTGCAGGGACTCACACCTTAATTAAGAAACTTACTGGTTGGTTAAGATGATGATGAAAGCTGGTACCCCGGTGGTGGTGATGCTGGTACCCCGGTGGTGGTGATACTGGTACCCCGGTGGTGGTGATGCTGGTACCCCGGTGGTGGTGATGCTGGTACCCCGGTGGTGGTGATGCTGGTACCCCGGTGGTGGTGATGCTGGTACCCCGGTGGTGGTGATGCTGGTACCCCGGTGGTGGTGAGTGTCTGGTATCCCGGTGGTGGTGATGCTGGTACCCCGGTGGTGGTGATGCTGGACCCCGGTGGTGGTGATGCTGGTACCCCGGTGGTGGTGATGCTGGTACCCGGTGGTGGTGATGCTGGTACCCGGTGGTGGTGATGCTGGTACCCCGTGGTGGTGATGCTGGTACCCCGGTGGTGGTGATGCTGGTACCCGGTGGTGGTGATGCTGGTACCCCGGTGGTGGTGATGCTGGTACCCCGGTGGTGGTGATGCTGGTACCCCGGTGGTGGTGATGCTGGTACCCCGGTGGTGGTGATGCTGGTACCCCGGTGGTGGTGATGCTGGTACCCCGGTGGTGGTGATGCTGGTCCCCGGTGGTGGTGATGCTGGACCGGTGGTGGTGATGCTGGCTACCCCGGTGGTGGTGATGCTGGACCCCGGTGGTGGTGATACTGGTAACCCGGTGGTGGTGATACTGGTTCCCGGTGGTGGTGATACTGGTACCCCGGTGGTGGTGATACTGGTACCCCGGTGGTGGTGATACTGGTACCCCGGTGGTGAAGTGAGATGAGTAGATCATGAGGGCGCGCAGGCAGGCGCATGGGCGCGCACGCTCACAGACGCACACGCACACAGGGGCCAGGAGCTGATAATCGACACCTGTGACCACAAATAGGTGAGGACACTGCAGAAGTTCAGAATAAGAGCTGAACCAATGGGAGATGCAGAGTAGCAGGACTACACAGCCATATCGTTGGACCGGCAGCTAGAGCTCAATCCTATGAATAGGAGACTGAAGAAAAGAACCCTCTGAAACATAGACATGTTGAACCAGTAGTTAGAGCTCAACCCTTTGAATAATAACTTCGCTTGTAGCGAGCACAGACGCTTGGTACAAACATCTCCATATCCGGTTCTCTGGTGGGGAATACACGGTCCAGGAGCCATGATTCGTTTTCACCAGTCTTTCAAGAGGCTTTCTTGACATGATACATTATGGTGCTTTACACTGCCGAACCAAGCAACTTGGTTGTCCACTCTCTGAGCCTCGGTTGAGGTCCCAAGCAACGGTTCATTCTTCGCCCGTGAGGTCCCAGTCGCCTAGTAGGAGGTTTGTCAGGAAACAGGACAAGTGTTTCCTGACGCGGGTCTTAGTCATATGATGACCCACAGCTGGTGCTTTTGGTTATCTGACCGAGGCCTTCCACTGGCTTACCGGTCCACCACTTTCAAAATTATAGTTATGATTATAAGCACTAGTACAGCTTTCCTAATCATGATCTTCTAAAGGTTCTCCAAGTTCTCCGATCATGAGCTTAGTCCCAGCTTTTCTAAACGGGGTGCCAGCTAAGTCATGAGCTTGGTACTGACCAGAGGAAAACAGTATGTAGCAAATAGGCCTCTTCTCTATCTTTAAAGGAATAGTCTTTGGTAGTTGCTTCCTGGATACAGGGATGGGAAGGCTGTGTTTCTTACGTAAACTAAATAATAATGGTCTCACCAGACAGCTGTGACCACAATACGTAAATATGGAAGGAAGGCGGAAGTCTCCTTCCTTGGTCAGTTAATAATTAAATATACATATATTTTATCTTTAATCTTACATAAGTAACCGCACATGTACAGTATTTTATTGGTAGAATTTTTTAAGGGCAGATGAATATAATTTTTTGCTCCTCATTATAGTACAAAGAATGAAAAGTTCCAAGTGGGACCGAAACGTCGTGGTAAATTTCTTTCCGCTATGTGCGGGTTATTAGTGTATTGCCTCGTTATTGTATATTGTTTATAGGGATTGAGGTGGTGGCCAGAACGGTGTCTGTCGATATGATGTTTTCAGACATGGTAATACAGTGACGGAATATATCGACAGTACGTAAATAAGACACATAATGCGGGTTATGGCCTTTTATTGTCAAGACGCTTCATCTACCAGGGACTTTCAATTCACACACATAACAACAAACAATACCCATGTGTTGCTCTCTGTGTGAATTGATAAAGTCTCTGATGAATAAGACATTCTCACAGTAAAATGTCATGACCGGAGTTGTGTCTTGTGTACACTCTGAGGCATCCTACCAGGAAGGTCACAACCTTATCCTTATCTAAGTCGTATTACTAGCTCGGTGTTCAATTAAGTCTATTGTCATCCTTAGGCATAATTCAGTTGATTGGCAGGAAAGTTATTGCTGCCATTGTCTCTCTGTTAAACCATTCATTATTTCTCTTGCGAGACTGACTGTGAGAGACTGTTTATAATTGATATTTTGATCAAAAAAATAGCTCCTTTATCCTTTCTCGGCATAGCGAAATCCCTCTTATTTTTATGTATTTTATGAGATAAGGCATCACGCCACAGAATTCATTGCTTTAACGTCAGCCCAATAACACACTGCTTGCTGCCTCAGCAACTTTCTCAAGGATTTTTATCATTACTTCGTTGTTTGTAAAACTTCCCGGTATGGCTGCTGTGTTTGGTGGCACGTTGTATGTTACAGCCATAAATATTCTTTTTAAATTCAGTGATTTAGCATTCCAGCTATTTAATCTGGGAAGCCATGACAGAAATTGTTATATATTCATAAAGTGAGTCAATCCTGATGAGCAGTGCCACACCCTGACCCACTTTATCTTTCATCTTTAAGTAATATTTCCTAGGGAAGACTGTATCTGGGATCGCATTTGTTAAGCTTGTATCAGTGATGACAGTGATGTCTGGCCTTTCATCTTCTACTTATTGGTTCAGTTTACTGTTTTCTAGTTGCCACTTGTGCTCGTTTATATTATTTTTATGTAGGATCCTACATGTTCAGTAGCTCACAGATTTCGGGTGAGAGAGTAGAAGGGTATGGGAAGGAGGTAGCGAAGGGAATAAGATATGCTAGGAGTTAGGGGACTGCTCTTAGGAGTTAGGTGGGAGTATGTGCAGGAAGTTAGATGAGATACTGCCCATTTCTTTGGGTGTTGTAAGCGCGAATGTAAGAATGAAATGGCGGGTGATCGAGAGAGATGTAATGAGAGGCAGGGAAGGGATAGCGAAAATGAATTGGTTACTGAGCCTGAGAGGGTGTAGGGGCTGTCACAGGTTATGGGTGGAAATGAAGAAGAGGCAGGCGAGAGGGAGTGGAACAAGGGCGTGTGTTAATTGGCAGGTCTGATGATAGTAGGGTGACGGTGTTATGTGGGTTTTGTTTAGATGTAGATCCTGCAAGAGGATAATTTGTTGTTGTTTGAACGTCACTTTGTTTATTTCTTCTGTCATCGTGTCTCTTCTTAAAAAGAAAATTCTGCTAAATCCTTCGATATTTCCCAGGTCTGTGTTTCTCTAGGGTAAAATCTCAAATTGTCTCGGTGGAAAGGATCTCTAAGATAGATAATCTCTGCCTTGTGTAGTCACCACTCCCAGCGTATATGGACAGTCGGGTATACCGACAAGTATGTGAATAAGAGTGTGTACATTTTATGGCATTTTACCGAGGAGACGTTTCGTCCACCAGGAACTTTATCATCTCATTATGAATTGGTAAAGTCCCCGACAGGCGAAACGTGTTTTCGATAAAATTCCACTTACCAAATATTGTTTATTATTCACAAAGCACTTCCTGTGTCTCAGTTCTGTGGTGGAACTCCGTCAACACTTGACATTGTTGACATGTTCCATCTCCTCATCAAAGGAAACTTCATGACATGACTCAGAATCCCCGATATCATAATTCCTGTCCCTATCTGAACACCCCATTGATAAAGTCTCTTCTTATTTGTTCGCCTTGCTTATATTATCCCTTCATCTAAATTTTCGTCTCCATATTTGTTCTTATACAATCACTAAACCGTTGCAGTTGCTCCTAAATGATTGTAGACTTGTATTTGAGGCTCCAAACTTCATTCATTCTACAATCATCACGGTTTTAACTGCTGCAAACCTATGTTTGTGTATGCCAGTTTGTGTGTCGTCTAAGTGTATGTTTGTAGAGGTTTTATGTGTTTAGTGATGTCATGTGATTTTATGTGGGAGGAGGAACGCAGGAAGAGAGACAGAGAGAAGAATGGAGGGCAGGAGAGAAAGAAAGAGAGAGAGAGAGGAAGGAAGTGCAGGGGAGAGAGAAAGTAAGTGGTTAGTGAGGAAGAGAGTAACGGAGGAAGGAAGAGGGAGAGGGAGACACATAGAGTAACTTAGCATCATGAATCGAGAGGAAAAAAAAATTACTACCTCATTTTAGATTTGGTGAGACGTGCAGATGTGATGAATACGAGCGAGCAAGACGTGTGGTGGCTGCCAGCATCATCTCCGTCTATTAGTCCTACTTAGGTCCTCCTGAGAGGCACCTCAGTGACGTGGAGCGAGGCATTACTGAGGAGAGAGCATTCTACCAGGTGTCTAGAAGATAGTGAGGAAATGTGAAGATGGAACAGTGACAGGTTGACGAGTGCAGTGAAAATATCCAACAAGCCTTTAACGATACATGTGTGAAAACCCGAGGGTAATGCGAAGACACACAACCTTTATTCACTTAAGGAGAACGAAACGTTGTCTTAATAAAAACGTGCTTTGCTCTAAGCCTCTTTTTTTTTTTTTTGTGGACACTGTGGGTTTCGACCACCGTAAAGAACCTCCACCAGTCCCATGTTTTTCTTTCCTGCCTGGCGCTCCATCTCCGCTCCTTCCCCAGGAGCATCGCTGAAGTATCGCTGAAGTATCGCCACCACACGCAACTTCGAATATAATTTACCGAATTGGCGATATAATTTACAAAACTTGGCGATATAATTTACAGACTTGGCGATATAATTTACAGACTTGGCGCATTCCTGGCACTGGATCGCGCACACAGTATTATATCACGCTGGGTGTGACATATTACATATAGAGAGAGATTTTGTATATATTATTGACCGCCCTTCTTCCTCACATTACAGTCTGTTGTATTCGAAACTTGTGCGGTATTTTTTACGCTAGGCGCAGTAATTATTTCGTGGAATTTTCAGCCATAATTCTCGTGACAAAACTCAGGCCCCCGCTTGTGTTGGTGATCTCTTCGCTTTGTCTCCCCTGACACACCCCTGCCCTGACACACCCCTGCCCTGACACACCCCTGCCCTGACACACCCTTGCCCTGATACCCCTGCCATAAATCTCTCTGCTAACGTTGAACAAACTCACACATCTGATGTTGCTTTCACAACACTTAATCGCTTTGCTTACACACACCCGTATGCAATATTCTGATGATATGGTGTTCAGAAGCATTTAGAGAGTAAATCCTGGCCCGCATGTTTTATTATTATTATTGTTATTATTGTTATTTCAGTGTAATGGTTTAAGTGTTTACCTGTGGCCGGTTTCGAGTGCTGTTCTATTACAACAGTTCTGCCTGCACCAACGCTGCCTTGTTGATTGTCTGGTCAACCAAGTTGTTTGTGCTAGTGTCCCCGCAGGCCCGCTACAGCCATCACAACCCGGCTGATCAGGCATTTGTAGCGGGCAACTGTCCAGCTTCTTCTTGAAAACTTTATCTTCATTCCGGTAATATTTCTGGTATCTGTTGGTAGTATGTTGAAGAGTCTTGGACCTCTGATGTTGACACAGTGTTCTCTAATTGCACCTATATTTTCCAATGCTCTTCAATGAGTTTATTGTTTTTTTCTTCCATATCTTTTACTCCAGTTAGATGTTATAGCAATGAACAGGTTAGGGACCTGGCATTCAATTATCTTCATTGTATATATTATCAAGTATCTCTCGAGAGAGAAAAATCCCACAGGAGACAAAAACAAAAAACGAAAAAAATAGCAGTCTGTATAGTTCGACCTCAAGATGAGGTCCTCTTCAGCAGAAGGGAAACACAACCTACCATTCTTCCTCGTTTTTTCGTCTCCTGTGGGATTTTCTATCTTTCAGAAAGATTGTGGATAATATATACATGGGAGATACTTGAAGACCTGCTCCTTGACCTGCGTGAAAAATATGAAAGTTTGAAATATAACTAGTGAAGAGGAGGGGAGGGAGGCCATGGGTACAATTAGAGAACACACTGTGTCAACATGCGTAGCCCAAGACTCTTCAATATAATACCAGCAGATGTCAGACCAAGGTTCGTTACACTGTTACTCCAGCATCTCCCTCACTTCTCCGTTCCAGAGAGGACGATCCAAATGGTTTGTGAGGCTCCCAATAGTGTAGAAGTTTTATAGTGTAGGTGGGCAGTATAAGACCTTTTTTTTTTTATTAACACATCGGCCGATTCCCACCAAGGCAGGGTGGCCCGAAAAAGAAAAACTTTCATCATCATTCACTCCATCACTGTCTTGCCAGAAGGGTGCTTTACACTACAGTTATAAAACTGCAACATTAACACCCTCCTTCAGAGTGCCGGCACTGTACTTCCCATCTCCAGAACTCAAGTCCGGCCTGCCGGTTTCCTGAATCCCTTCATAAATGTTACTTTGCTCACACTCCAACAGCACGTCAAGTATTAAAACCATATGCCTCCATTCACTCCTATCAAATACGCTCACACATGCTTGCTGGAAGTCCAAGCCCTCGCACACAAAACTTCCTTTACCCCTCCCTCCAACCTTTCCTAGGCCGACCCCTACCCCGCCTTCCCTCCACTACAGATTTATACACTCTCGAAGTCACTCTGTATCGTTTCATTCTCTCTACATGTCCAAACCACCTCAACAACCCCTCCTCAGCTCTCTGGACAATCGTTTTGGTAATCCCTCACCTCCTCCTAATTTCCAAACTCCGAATTCTCTGCATTATATTCACACCACACATTGACCTCAGACATGACATCTCCACTGCCTCCAGCCTTCTCCTCGTTGCAACATTCATCACCCATGCTTCACACCCATATAAGAGCGTTGGTATAACTATACTCTCATACATTCCCCTCTTTACTTCCATGGACAAGGTTCTTTGTCTCCACAGACTCCAAGTGCTCCACTCACCCTTTTCCCCTCATCAATTCTATGATTCACCTCATCCTTCATAGACCCATCCGCCGACATGTCCACTCCCAAATATCTGAATAGATTCACCTCCTCCATACTCTCTCCTCCAATCTGATATCCAATCTTTCGTCACCTATTCTTTTTGTTATCCTCATCACCTTACTCTTTCCTATATTCACTTTCAATTTTCTTCTTTTACACACCCTACCAATTTCATCCACCAACCTCTGCAACTTCTCTTCAGAATCTCCCAAAAGCACAGTGTCAGCAGCAAAAAGCAACTGTGACAACTCCCACTTTGTATTTGCTTCTTTATCTTTTAGCCCAACACCTCTTGCCAAGACCCTCGCATTCACTTCTCTTACAACCCCATCTATAAATATATTGAACAACCACGGTGACATCACACATCCTTGTCTAAGGCCCACTTTTACTGGGAAATAGTGCGCTTCCCTCCTACACACTCTAACCTGAGCCTCACTATCCTCATAAAAACTCTTCACTGCTTTCAGTAACCTTCCTCCTATTCCATACACCTGCAACATCTGCCACATTGCCCCCTATCTACCCTATCATGCCTTTTCCAAATCCATAAATGCCACAAAAACATCTTTACCCTTATCCAAATACTGTTCACCTATATGTTTCACTGTAAACACTTGGTCTACACACCCCTACCTTTCCTAAAGCCCCCTTGTTCCTCTGCTATCCTGCTTTCTGTTTTACTCTTAATTCTTTCAATAATAACTCTACCATACACTTTACCAGGTACACTCAACAGACTTATTCCCCTATAATTTTTGCACTCTCTTTTGTCCCCTTTGCCTTTATACAAAGGAACAATACACGCTCTCTGCCAATCCCTAGGTACCTTACCCTCTTCCATACATTTATTAAATAATAGCACCAACCACTCCAAAATTATATCCCCACCTGCTTTTAACATTTCTATCTTTATCCCATCAATCCCAGCTGCCTTACCCCTTTCATTCTACCCACTGCCTCACGAACTTCCCCTACACCCACAACTGGCTCTTCCACACTCCTACAAGATGTTATTCCTCCTTGCCCTACACACGAAATCACAGCTTCCCTGTCTTCATCAACATTTAACAAATCCTCAAAATATTCTCTCCATCTTCCCGATACCTCTAACTCTCCATTTAATAACTCTCCTCTCCTATTTTTAACTGTCAAATCCATTTGTTCTCTAGGCTTCCTCAACTTATTAATCTCATTCCAAAACTTTTCTTATTTTCAACAAAATTTGCTGATAACATCTCACCACTCTCTCATCTACTCTCTTTTACATTGCTTCACCACTCTTTTAACCTCTCTTTTCTCTCCATATACTCTTCCCTCCTTGCATCACTTCTACTTTGTAAAAACCTCTCATATGCTAACTTTTCTCCCTTACTACTCTTTTACATCATCATTCCACCAATCGCTCCTCTTCCCTCCCGCACCCACTCGCCTGTAACCACAAACTTCTGCTGAACACTCTAACACTACATTTTTAAATCTACCCATACATTTTCGACCCCATTGCCTACACTCTCACTAGCCCATCTATCCTCCAATAGTTGTTTATATCTTACCCTAACTGCCTCCTCTTTTAGGGTTTTTAAACCTTCACCTCTCTTTTACTTACTGATTCTATTTTCCTTTTATACCATCTACCTTTTACTCCCACTGTAGCTATAACTAAAAAGTGATCTGATATATCTGTGGCCCCTCTATAAACATGTACATCCTGAAGTCTACTCAACAGTCTTTTATCTACCAATACATAGTCCAACAAACTACTGTCATTACGCCCTACATCATATCTTGTATACTTATTTATCCTCTTTTTCTTAAAATATGTATTACCTATAACTAAACCCTTTCTATACAAAGTTCAATCAAAGGGCTCCCATTATCATTTACACCTGGCACCCCAAACTTAACTACCACACCCTCTCTGCATGTTTCTCCACTTTAGCATTTAGGTCCCCTACCACAATTACTCTCTCATTTGGTTCAAAAGTTCCTATACATTCGCTTAACATCTCCCAAAATCTCTCTCTCCTCTACACTCCTCTCTTCTCCAGGTGCATACACGCTTATTATGGCCAGTGAAGAGGCGGGGCCAGGAGCTATGACTCGACCCTGCAACCACAACTAGGTGAGTACAACTAGGTGAGTACATACACACACACACATACACACACACACACACATATATATATATACATATATATATATATATATATATATATATATATATATATATATATATATATATATATATATATATGTGTGTGTGTGTGTGTGTATGTATATGTGTGTTGATCATATACATATAAAACAGTAATCTGGAATCCAGGAAGTTTTGAATTCCATCCCGGTGTCGGGTTGTGAGTATAATGATCTATCATGCTCACAGAGTGTGAGTATAATGAGCTATCATGCTCACAGAGTGTGAGTATAATGAGCTATCATGCTCACAGAGTGTGAGTATAATGAGCTATCATGCTCACAGAGTGTGAGTATAATGATCTATCATGCTCACAGAGTGTGAGTATAATGATCTATCATGCTCACAGAGTGTGAGTATAATGAGCTATCATGCTCACAGAGTGTGAGTATAATGAGCTATCATGCTCACAGAGTGTGAGTATAATGAGCTATCATGCTCACAGAGTGTGAGTATAATGAGCTATCATGCTCACAGAGTGTGAGTATAATGAGCTATCATGCTCACAGAGTGTGAGTATAATGATCTATCATGCTCACAGAGTGTGAGTATAATGAGCTATCATGCTCACAGAGTGTGAGTATAATGATCTATCATGCTCACATAGTGTGAGTATAATGATCTATCATGCTCACAGAGTGTGAGTATAATGAGCTATCATGCTCACAGAGTGTGAGTATAATGAGCTATCATGCTCACAGAGTGTGAGTATAATGAGCTATCATGCTCACAGAGTGTGAGTATAATGATCTATCATGCTCACAGAGTGTGAGTATAATGAGCTATCATGCTCACAGAGTGTGAGTATAATGAGCTATCATGCTCACAGAGTGTGAGTATAATGAGCTATCATGCTCACAGAGTGTGAGTATAATGAGCTATCATGCTCACAGAGTGTGAGTATAATGAGCTATCATGCTCACAGAATTTGAGTATAATGAGCTATCATGCTCACAGAGTGTGAGTATAGTGAGCTATCATGCTCACAGAGTGTGAGTATAATGAGCTATCATGCTCACAGAGTGTGAGTATAGTGAGCTATCATGCTCACAGAGTGTGAGTATAATGAGCTATCATGCTCACAGAGTATTACACACAAACGTGAAATAACTATTCATTTTAACTTTAAAACCTTAAAAAAAAATGTTTTCTTGTTAAAATGCGGATTTTAATAGAACTAAAAACGTAAATCAACTTCTAAAACCAATGTTATAATAATATTTTTTACGACGTGGAATTTTGTCACAAATACGACAATGTAAATGATGAATCACACTCATCACACTGTAAAGATTCTTTTTATGCGATGAGGAAATCATCACACTTCTCCATATACTGAGCAGTGACCTCGGTCTCTCCACGTACTCTCCAGGTGGTCAGTGACCTCGGTCTCTCCACGTATTCTCCAGGTGGTCAGTGACCTCGGTCTCTCCACGTATTCTCCAGGTGGTCAGTGACCTCGGTCTCTCCACGTATTCTCCAGGTGGTCAGTGACCTCGGTCTCTCCACGTATTCTCCAGGTGGTCTAAACACAAAGGCTTGACTTTAAACTGGTTGATATTAGCCTTTTTTTAAAGGCCCGTCCCCTTTACATCATTATTTTCCACCCTGCATTAAAATTCATTGACACACAATTCTATTGGTGATGCCGCTCTCAAATATATGTATATATACTATATATATATATATATATATATATATATATATATATATATATATATATATATATATATATATATATATATATGTATATGGTTAATTAGCAAGAACTCATTAAAAATTAAGGCCTTTCTAAAATTTTCTCTTATACGTTTAAAGATATATATTTTTCATTTATGTTATTGTAAAAATTAATAATTTTGTACCAAAGGAACCTTGAAAACTTTCCTAACCTTATTATAACAAGCGCAATTTAATTTAGCCTAACCCAACTAAATATATTTTAGATAAGTTTACAATAATTTAATAATACACAAACGCAATTAAATATATTTTTTCGTTAGGTTCAGAATGATTTTTGCAAAATTATTGCATACATAAATTTTCGCTTGCCTTATTCGGCAAGAAGAGCGTTGCTATATAAGCAAAAATAGCAAGTTTTACCTATTCGGCACGATATATATATATATATATATATATATATATATATATATATATATATATATATATATATATATATATATATATATATATATATATATATGAATATGTGTATATGTGTGTAATCACCTAATTGTGGTTAAAGGGGTCGATTCATAGCTCCTGTGTGTGTGTATGTGTACTCACCTAATTGTACTCACCTAATTGTGGTTGCAGGGGTCGAGACTCAGCTCCTGGCCCCGCCTCTTCGCTGTCCGCTACTGGGTCTCTGCTCTCCCTGCTCCATGAGCTTTATCATACCTTGTCTTAAAACTATGTATGATTCCTGCCTCCACTATATCTTTCTCTAGACTATTCCACTTCCTGACTACTCTGTGGCTGAAGAAATGCTTCCTAACATCCCTTTGACTCATCAGCTTCCAGTTGTGTTCCTTTGTTTCTGTGTTCCCTCTCTGGAACATGTGTGTGTTAGTTAGTTACCATTTTGTCCTAGGCACATGTCGATTAGACACTAGGCCTGTTGTATGTATGTGTGTGTGTGTGTGTGTAACGAAACACTTCGAAATGTTTCGGCCCCGCGAATTGAACCGGCCCTCCGTGCGTAAAGCAAGAGCGCTAGCCACCATGCCATCGGGGCGTGTGTGTGTGTGTGTGTGTGTGTGTGAGTGTGTGTGTGTGTGTGTGTACTCACCTAGTTGTACTCACCTAGTTGTGGTTGCAGGGTCGAGTCATAGCTCCTGGCCCCGCCTCTTCACTGGCCGCTACTGGGTCACTCTCCCTGCGCCATGAGCTTTATCATACCTCTTCTTAAAGCTATGTATGGAGCCTGCCTCCACTACGTCACTTCCTAAACTATTCCACTTCCCGACCACTCTGTGACTGAAGAAATACTTCCTAACATCTCTGTGATTCATCTGAGTCTTCAACTTCCAACTGTGTCCCCTATTTGCTGTGTCCCATCTCTGGAACATCCTGTCTCTGTCCACTTTGTCAATTCCTCTCAGTATCTTATATGTTGTTATCATGTCCCCCCTATCTCTCCTGTCCTCCAGTGTCGTCAGGTCGATTTCCCTTAACCTCTCCTCGTAGGACATACCCCTTAGCTCCGGGACTAGTCTTGTTGCAAACCTTTGCACTTTCTCGAGCTTCTTCACGTGCTTGGCTAGGTGTGGGTTCCAAACTGGTGCTGCATACTCCAGTATGGGCCTAACGTACACAGTATACAGGGTCCTGAACGATTCTTTATTAAGATGTCGGAATGCTGTTCTTAGGTTTGCTAGGCGCCCATATGCTGCAGCAGTTATTTGGTTGATGTGCGCCTCAGGAGATGTACCTGGTGTTATACTCACCCCAAGGCCTTTTTCTTGATTGAGGTTGGCAGTCTCTGGCCCCCTAGGCTGTACTCCGTCTGCGGTCTTCTTTGCCCTTCACCAATCTTCATGACTTTGCACTTGGTGGGGTTGAACTCCAGGAGCCAATTGCTGGACCAGGCTTGCAGCCTGTCCAGATCCCTTTGTAGTTCTGCCTGGTCCTCGTCCGACTGAATTCTTCTCATCAACTTCACATCATCTGCAAACAGGGACACTTCGGAGTCTATTCCTTCCGTCATGTCGTTCACAAATACCAGAAACAGCACTGGTCCCAGGACTGACCCCTGTGGAACCCCTCTCGTCACCGGCGCCCACTCTGACACCTCGCCACGTACCATGACTCGCTGCTGTCTTCCTGACAGGTATTCCCTGATCCATTGTAGTGCCTTCTCTGTTACCCCTGCCTGGTCCTCCAACTTTTGCACTAATCTCTTGTTTGGAACTGTGTGTGTGTGTGTGTGTGTGTGTGTGTGTGTGTGTGTGTGTGTGTGTATGTGTGCATGTGTGTGTGTGTGTGTGTGTGTGTGTGTGTGTTAGTTACCATTTTTTTTTTTGTCCTAGGCACATGTCAATTAGACACTAGGCCTGTTGTATATATATGTGTGTGTGTGTATGTGTATGTAAGGAAACACTTCGAAATGTTTCTGCCCCACCGGGAATTGAACCCGGCCCCTCCGTGCGTCAAGCAAGAGCTTTACCCACTAGGCCACCGGGGGCGTGTGTGTGTGTGTGTGTGTGTGTGTGTGTGTGTGTGTGTATGTGTGCATGTGTGTGTGTGTGTAGGAGTAGGATAGGTATAGTAAGTAACAGTAGTAAGAAAAATAATTGCATATTGGAAAGAAATCTAATTTCACTAAGTTTGTAATTGTCCCAGTTGGCATTATTCACGTCCCCAATAATGACCTGTCGCATCACCAGGAAACCCATGCACCCCAGGATAAGAACCACTGGACCACTGGACCACTGCCTTCAACATTCCGAACTCTATTCAACAAGCAGTCGTGATGGAGACCCATTGCAAGGGAACCCAAAACCTACCAAGCCGAAGCACTTGTAACTTTTACAGCTGCCTTAACATTGGTACTAGGCTCTTAAAATTCCATTTTAAAGTTTGCCTCTAACTCATCCTTCGATTTATGTTCATAAATTCACAGGTGGAACTTATTATATTAATATTTGACTCTATTCAACACTGAAAAGTCTGTGTTATTATGAGTGTCTCACAGGAAATGTAGTTTCAATTCCGTTCTACATTCGTCGCAATAACACTAAGACCAGAAAATATTATAGATGTTATTGATAGCCAATCTTAGTACCTACCTTGATCCTAGGTGAATCCCATCAACACCCATGCTGGAAATGACTCATAAAAGTACATGGTACAACCCCATTAGAAATTATAGAGCTCTATATGTCTAAACAGAGTAATGAGTACTTTTCTCTCTACAGGGTATTTTGCGTACAGCCCTGAATGCGTCTTCCTGAAGCCTTAATACCACTAGACTTAAAGCCCTTGATTCAGTTACTGATTGTCACCACACAGTTTCACACTGTCTCAGGTATTCACTGAACCTGTCAACACTGACTCAGTGTCATTGTATTATACCGCAGCTGACCTGCCTGACCTGTCTGGTCTGCCTGACCTAACTTTTCGAAAGACGTTTTGCCCTTCACTCTGCTGGAATGTTGAAAACATAATCAAGTTCCTATTCTTAAATATAATATTCTTCGAGTTTTTTTTTTAATAACAAGGATTCGTTAAACCGGTTCAAACATCACAGAGTCAAACGTCGTCCACATTACGAAATAAACCCATCTTAGCACTTTTCGTTTATCGTTGTCGTTCGTTTAACTCACTCCCTTCCATTACAGTGGTTTATATATTGTATTATAAGATACACAAACAAAATTTATTTTTGAAATTATATTACATCAATAATATGTAATGGTTTTATCTATACTATACCATTATATTCACTATACACACTCCGGCGTGGTCAGATTTTCCAGGAATCCCATTAACTCCTTGATCTGTCTACAAATATTTATTACAATATTATTATTATTATTATTATTTATTTATTTATTATTATTATTATTATTATTATTATTATTATTATTATTATTATTATTATTATTATTATTATTATTATTATTATTATTATTATTATTATTATTATTATTATTATTATTATTATAACTAAGCGCTAGCTAAACCCAAAAGCGTTCAACAATAAAAATACTCTAATCTCAAAAACAGGAATGAAAGTAAAGTCATTGTATATACACAAAAATATTCACCTCTTAGCGGTATATACGGAATGCTATCAAATTTAATAATAGTGCGGAGTCATACATTCAGGTTATTGCTAGGATATGACGCAGCCTGAATAAGCCTACCCAGAGCTACCCAGTGTCCCATTGGTTAGAAGTGCTAACTGGTTAGTTGTTCCACTGTTGGACTAAACGAGAGTCACTTAAGGCTGCATGTTGCATGTCACCTGTACACTACTAGTAGAGGATATTTTAATCACTTAAATATGGATTAAAGAAATCTCTCAGTGTATATACACTGTGAGATATATTCCTCTCAGTGTAAAGGGGCACACTGGTCAAGGTTATGGCCTTTTATATTGGCTGGTGCCGCCTCCAAGTGCCTTCACAATGACCACAGAGCAGTTTATTGCTTGCATAGCCTAACGACTCTCTCTCTCTTCTCTCTCTCTCTCTCTCTCTCTCTCTCTCTTGATATTTAACTCTGAAAAAGTGGATATTTCTGGCTAAGTAATATATATATATATATATATATATATATATATATATATATATATATATATATATATATATATATATATATATATATATATATATAACTGATTCATTAACTTAGGAGAGAGATGATAGTGCAGACCCAGGCTATAAGAACTATCATTCCTCTACCGGACTACGAGAACTCGCACTCACACCAACACAACTACTACAGGCTACAACAACTGCTACTCACAACCCAGGCTACAACAACTGCTACTCACAACCCAGGCTACAACAACTGCTACTCACAACCCAGGCTACAACAACTGCTACTCACAACCCAGGCTACAACAACTGCTACTCACAACCCAGGCTACAACAACTGCTACTCACAACCCAGGCTACAACAACTGCTACTCACAACCCAGGCTACAACAACTGCTACTCACAACCCAGGCTACAACAACTGCTACTCACAACCCAGGCTACAACAACTGCTACTCACAACCCAGGCTACAACAACTGCTACTCACAACCCAGGCTACAACAACTGCTACTCACACCCAGGCTACAACAACTGCTACTCACAACCCAGGCTACAACAACTGCTACTCACAACCCAGGCTACAACAACTGCTACTCACAACCCAGGCTACAACAACTGCTACTCACAACCCAGGCTACAACAACTGCTACTCACAACCCAGGTAGAACAACTTGCTGTCCTGACAAGTTTCTAGGCTACGTAACAATTCCCACAAGTCTACCCATGAGAAGCACAGAGGGCCCCTAACTGGGCCCCTAACTTCATTACGGTAGGTCCGTACTAAATGGACCATAATTCAATTATGGCATGCCTACACTGAGGGGGCTCTTAAGTCATTTATGGTACGCCTACGATGAGAAGGGCCCCCACACTGAAAAGGGCGTCCATACTGAGAAGAAGGGCCCCCACACTGAGAAAGCACTCCATACTGAGAGGAAGGACCCACACATTGAGAAGGGCCTCCATACTGAGAAGAAGGGCCCCCACACTGAGAGGAAGGGGCCCCCACACTGACATGGCGACCTTTACTTGGAACTTGTCAGGGAACTTATGCAAAGTAACGACAAGGGTTAGCGTAACTTAGTTCATATCCTTTCCCTGGCTCTATATAACCCCTGCGAATTTAGCACTTCATCGTGTATGTAATAATAATAATAATAATAATAATAATAATAATAATAATAATAATAATAGAATAATAATAATAATGATAATGCACTCTAGTGTCATTAGATTTTTTTCTCATTTTCCTGTCATCTATTTTCGTTATTCTTTTCTCACAAGCTTTGATTCACAGGAATATTCCTCCTCCATCTTACTCGCCCTAACTCGATTATGAATCTTTATTTTCTGCCTTTTCCTCTTTTCATATATCTCCCATTATTTTTGTGTCATTTTTCTGTTCTTCTGTAATATATTTTTTTCCCTTCGCCTGAAACCCAATTTTCCACGGGTTATATTCTCCCAATATTTCGAGTATATATCTCTCAATCTCTCTCTCTCTCTCTCTCTCTCTCTCTCTCTCTCTCTCTCTCTCTCTCTCTCTCTCTCTCTTGCATCCAGTCGCTCCTACCTAACAGGCTCACACAAGCCTGTTGGGTGTCCAGTCCCATAGCACTCAAAACCTACTTTACCCCCTCCCTCCGACGTTTCTTTTCCTCCATCCTCTCTAAATGTCCAAACCACCTCAACAACCCCTAATCATCCCTCTGAATAATACTTTTGGTAAAACCACACCTCCTTCTAATTTTCCTTCCCCCAAAAAAAAAAGGGTAAATTCTCTGCGTAATACTCACGTAACAAATTTCCCTCCAACACGACGTTTCCATTGCCTCCAGATCCCCTTCTCACTCTGAAAACCCATATTCACACACAACTATTAGAGTAGATAATAAACCTTAATGACAAAGTCTGAGGGTTTGGAAGGGGCTTCGGCAGATTTAATGACAAAGACCACATTTCTAATGGCAGAGTCTGCTGGTTTTATGAAGAATTTTGCAGGTCAGTGGCGAAGTCTGCAGGTCTATTGAGGACGTCTCTCAGTGTTTACATCGCAAGGTGCTATTTTTCTGTCTTCACATACTGTTATTTTTCTATCTTCACATTCTGTTACTTTTCTGCCTTCACATTCTGTTATTTTTCTGTCTTCACATACTGTTATTTTTCTGTCTTCACATCTGTTATTTTTCTGTCTTCACATTCTGTTACTTTTCTGCCTTCACATACTGTTATTTTTCTGCCTTCACATACTGTTATTTTTCTGCCTTCACATTCTGTTATTTTTCTGCTTTTACACACTGTTATTTTTCTGCCTTCACACTGTTATTTTTCTGCCTTCACACACTGTTATTTTTCTGCCTTCACACACTGTTATTTTTCTGCCTTCACACACTGTTATTTTTCTGCTTTCACACACTGTTATTTTTCTGCCTTCACATACTGTTATTTTTCTGCCTTCACACACTGTTATTTTTCTGCCTTCACATACTGTTATTTTTCTGCCTTCACACACTGTTATTTTTCTGCCTTCACACACTGTTATTTTTCTGCCTTCACACACTGTTATTTTTCTGCCTTCACACACTGTTATTTTTCTGCCTTCACACACTGTTATTTTTCTGCCTTCACACACTGTTATTTTTCTGCCTTCACACACTGTTATTTTTCTGCCTTCACATACTGTTATTTTTCTGCCTTCACACACTGTTATTTTTCTGCCTTCACATACTGTTATTTTTCTGCCTTCACACACTGTTATTTTTCTGCCTTCACACACTGTTATTTTTCTGCCTTCACACACTGTTATTTTTCTGCCTTCACACACTGTTATTTTTCTGCCTTCACACACTGTTATTTTTCTGCCTTCACACACTGTTATTTTTCTGCCTTCACACACTGTTATTTTTCTGCCTTCACATACTGTTATTTTTCTGCCTTCACACACTGTTATTTTTCTGCCTTCACACTGTTATTTCTGCCTTCACATTTTTTCTGCCTTCACACACTGTTATTTTTCTGCCTTCACACACTGTTATTTTTCTGCCTTCACACACTGTTATTTTTCTGCCTTCACATACTGGCGTGCCCATTTTCCACCTTTCAACGATCACTGCCAGAGAGCAAGAATTGGCCACTTTTCAACACCAGTGAAGAGTAAGGGTTTAAAGTCACCTGGTAATTTGATTTTGCTTGGGAGTGTGGTGACCCTGGGTCGGGTTTCAGTGGTGGAGGGTGTGTGTGTGTGTGGAGCCTCACACAGAGCAGCAGTGTTGAATGTAAACTAGCCTCGGTGGACTGTCTGATGGAAGACTAGAAAGACACTTGGCGACGTTTCGCCCTGGGTAGAGTTTTATCTGCCGTGACTTGATAAAGCTCTACCCAGAGCACTATATGTTTCAGGGCAATTAAATTGCTGTACCACCTCTCCGTGTTAATTATCCAAATATAATTTTCTTCCCCTTCTTCTTCTCATTCCTACCATACATGTCAGCAGTACCTGTCACTCCAGGTAGTGTCAGCAGTACCTGTCACTCCAGGTAGTGTCAGCAGTACCTACCACTCCAGGTAGTCATGTCCCATGCACCTTGCTACAAATATTTACATCTGCAAAATTTAATTGTAGTTCTTCCCACCTATCCGTTCTCCCATCCTCTCCTTTTCTGGTTCTCATTTTCTCTCAAAGTGGTTCTTCAATATCATTCTTTTATTTACTCCTTATTTTATACATTTGTTTTCCTTGAGTTTACCTTTCCAGACTTTTTATTTACTTTTCCTTATTCTCTTTTTTGGCAAGTCCTTCCATGTTGGCTCTCCTTGCTAGCTTCTCTCTCTCTCTTTCTCTGTCTCCCTCCTCCCTTTATTTTTTTCAAGTCTTTTTCTCTCCTGTCTCTCCTTGCAAGTCTCCCTTCTGCCTGTTCCTCTTGCAACCTTTTCCACCTGTTAGCAAGTCTCGCTCCTCTTGTTAGTCGCTCCCTCTTGCTAGTTGCTCCCTCTTGCTAGTTGCTCCCTCTTGCTAGTCGCTCCCTCTTGCTCAGCTTTCTACCTCAATGTAACTTCAAAGTTTTTTTGTTTACCTCTGGAGCGGGTTAGGTCGAGGTTTACTTCTGCGTCACTCATGCAAGTGAGGTAAACAAAGTCTTGTTAACCCAACTTGCATTACGACCTGCGATGGATTAATTTAAACTTGTCAGGTCTGAACGTTACAATTCGCAGATGCTCATGTTTTGTGATAACAAGGGAGCAAAGGTCAGGCCACAGGCGTAAAAGGAAACGAAGGTCATAGTGGAAAAGAAAGTTAGGTTGAAGAAAGTCCCGAAGCACCTGAAGTGCAGAGGTTAGGTCACATACGCCAGAAATGCGAAGCTCAGGAGACAAAGATGAGGTCATATATATAGAATGAAAACCAAATGTGTTTTTGCACTTCTCGTCACCTATACTTTGTTTATCATTTGATCTTTTATCATATATTCCTGTTATTTCAAATCTCTCTCTCTCTCTCTCTCTCTCTCTCTCTCTCTCTCTCTCTCTCTCTCTCTCTCTCTCTCTCTCTCTCCCTCCCTCCCTCACCATCTCTATACTTTTCCGTCATGTCGACCAGTTATTTGCTCTTCCTCATATCCCCTCACTCTCTTGCTTGCTTCCACCTTTGACCCTTTTTTCCCTCTTCATCTTCATTGCCCTTCTTCCCTCCTACATATGTGTCTCTCTTAATCCTCTTCCAGAGCTGAAATACAATGTTGATTCAGCACTCCAGGTGCGATGATTACAAAGACAGGTCAAGAAGAGACGAGCGTGTGGACACAGGGAGAGGAGACTCTGGCAATACTGAATTGTTATTGCTGTATATATAACAATGATAGTGTGTTGAGGCATCTGTGGAAAGAAAGTTTATCTGTGGAGGCAAAACTTGCAATATACCAGAATATAGTGATACCAACACCTTTTATATGGCAAGACGGAGGCACTGGATTCGTCACGTGTGAGAACAACGTATGGTGTCAATATTGTTTATAGAATTCTCAGCGTAGACAGTAAAATACAGGGCGGGATTATCAGAGGTATAATTCAGAGGGTTTTGAAGGTGTTGATGTGGATTGGGCATCTAGATGTGATGGAGCGGAATAGAATAACCAGAAGGGGTGTATAAATCTGGGGTGGATAGGAGGCTTGAGGGGTCGCCACACAAAGGAGAGAAATGGTATACAATACACCAATGCATTATATTGCATTTATGTCTTTACCTCTCCTAGGAAGGGTTGGGTTGAAGGGGGAAGAGGAGGTGTTGAGTGTTAAAAGCTAGGAGTGTGGAGTGATTTTTTTTTAATGGCTTAATGTGCTGTTGGAGTGTGAGCATGGTACCTAGCATGGTACCTTCTATATGAAGAGATTCAGAGAAACCTTTAAGTCGGAGAAGAATCCTGGAGGTGGGCAGTTCAGTGCCTGCAGTGGAAGGAGGGGGGTTAGGGATGTTGCAGTTCGGAGAGCCATTTGCACTGTGACGTCTGTATACTACTTGTAGGACAAATATCGAACGAAAGAATGAGTGATAGTGAATGCGTTTTCATTCTTTGGGTCACCTTACATTGTAGGGGGAGGGCTCATGTGTTAACAATATTGTATATGCTATCATATATTATTATTAATTATTATTATGTGATATTTTTGTGTAAAATTGTGTGAGTTATTTATTCCCGTTAAATCACGTTAAATTTCAGTTTACCTCTTCTGAACGACTTCAGTATTTAATGGCTGATGTTTCTTGTGGTCAGGATAGCATCTATTTCAATTTCGTGTTCCTTCAGGCAAATTTGTTGGTATAATAAGATAGTAAAGGAAACTTTGAATAGTTAGAATTCGTGCCATAACTGGAGAATATATCATCTGATCGACTTCAAACCTTCACCACAGGTGTGGTTTCCTCAACCCAAGGTTCACGTTGCCATTGGATGGTATGTGTCCTAATTTGCCATTTTTTTTATTAGTAATATTCATTTTTATTCTGTAACTAAAGAATACTTCTTCTGCTTGGCTTCAAACTGTTATTGACGATGCCATCCACAAGATAGATGATAACGCATTAGTTTGAATGAGTGCAATTTTTATATTAAACTGAAAATGTTAAAAAAATTGAATCAGATTGTGTGGTGCACCGGAATGATACAGTTCACTCGACATTCATCACAACAACCATTGCCATTGCTTCTCGACCAACGAACTGGAAATTCAGAGTATAGCAGTTCTGGGGCCCCACTGTTGTATTAATTGGCCAGTTCATTCTATCAATCACGCGATAGCCAGCTTCCCCAGCCAAGGTGACGTCACTGCCTGGGAGGCAGACACTCGCATATTCTGGTTGAAACAACTCCTGCTTTCAGTGACTCTTTGTTCTATTATATTATTATATAGCTGACTTAATATCTTAACTCTGTAAATATTGTACATAGTAGTGAAGGAATATACACGTAAGGAACACCACCCCTTGTATGTTTGCCTTGTACGTTTGCTCGCTACGTTGTTTTGTTTACGGCCAGGTACTACACGCCTTGATTGTTATTTTATGTTAGTAATACAGATCAGTTACCGGAGTATGACTTTTTTTTTTGATCGGCTTCAAACTTTCACTATTGGTGGGCGTTATTAAAAGCAAAGTTAGGTTAGGTAAGATTGTCAGGAAACAGGTTTACACTATTAAAGCCAAGTTTGTCACTCAGTAGCCGTGAATTTCAGTTTCCCAACTTTATTGCGTAAATTGTTTTACACAGAATAGCGAGAATGCCTCTTCTGATCGACCTCAAACCTTAAATGATGGTGTATCTTAATTGGAAGTATTTTTTGTATTGATTCTGGAATATATGGATGCCACTCTGCCATTTTATCAAATTAAACTCTTTAAAAAAAATCTAAATCAAATGTTTTTTCTTACAGGATTGTAGAGAATTTTAACTAGAATATAGATGATAAAAGTAAATGGGGAAAAAATCATGATTCGCGTTGTAAATTTAACGATGGGAGACTCTCCTATCATCGAAACACTGCCACAAACTTTCTTCGTTTACTTATTAAATATTCTCTCATTACTCGAGAACGCCTTATTCAATCGCAGTCAGATTTTTCAACACTGGTTTAATGTATCTCGGGGAAGACTAATAGAACTATTTGCATGCGGTGGGGATGAGGGGAGGGAGGAGGGGCAAACGCCTACATTACATAGGCCATTCCAAAATTTGGTTTGTGCGACAACTGGATTATTATTATAATCAGAACTAAGCGTTGAACCCACAAGGGTCATACAGCGTCTGATCGCCTTCAGAATTTTGATCGTCTTCAGAATTTCCACAATGGTTTATCTTATTTAGTAGGAGGTTGGTGTATGTAATGGCCTATGTATGTGTCGTATTACAAAGATAATATATCAGCTAAGATATTCCTTTATTACTAAATAGAATACTCGGCTTCAGGCCAGGAAAAGTACTAATGATTCCATAAGACTCTAGACTGGCTATTCAGTTCTAGATTATTATAATCACGACGAAGCGCTGAGCCCATAATTAGGATCAGACAGCGGCTAGAAAATAATGAATATTCAATTTGAATCTTTATTGATCAAAGTAAAGTATTTGACACAGTAAACCTCAACTTTGCTGCTGAAACTAAAGCAGTATGGTATACAGGATACTTTATTACCTAAAGTTTGGCAATAAAATATAATCTTAGTATATATATACTGAGAGATACACACCTCTCCATATATATATTACACCGTCAGGCGAAAGTTAGGTACCCGATAGATTAATTCTTCTATAGATATAAATCACAAGTCTACCCAGATATTATATTAACGAAAATTATTATTATTATTATGGGGAGCGCTAAATCCGTAGGGATTATACAACGCCTATGGGGAGATGGAAGGAATTCAAGCTTCTTAATTCAGGAAAGTGGAACACAGTTCCAATTCCCTAGATCAAGAGCCTTCCACCAGCATCAAGGAACCTCCTTGAAGGGACATTTAAACAGTATCAGCAAGATTATTATTAAAGTTAAAATTAATAAATTTCACTTGACAAAATATTTCACATCTCCTGAAGAGGACCACAGCTAGAGGTCGAAATATACAGCCCCTAGTGTATTCGTTGTTTCATTTAAGTCTGCAAGTGTGTATTTCAGTATCCACAGGTATACAAAGTCAAAGTGGATGCTGATTCTTACACAGAAATAACCCACGGTTTATTATCACTTGTTTAAGAGGATGACTGTAATAAAACACTAAGTGACATTGTATTGAAATAAAGACATTCAGTCAGACTTTATTGACAGATGAAACATTAATTCACTTGTGTAACAGCCAAATATATGCACATAATTCTGGTGATCCAGTGCTCTAGTGACCTCAGGCCAGTGTGCAATATACATCAAACCTATGTATGTATATGCATATATATATATATATATATATATATATATATATATATATATATATATATATATATATATATATATATATATATATATATATATATATATATATATATATATATATATATATATACACTCACACACACATTTGATGTATACCAATTTGCGTGTATACCTCGGGCCATATAATGTGGTGACCTCCTAAGATCAGTGTGCTAGTTATACCGCGTTCTGGTTATCTTACACCTTATATGTCAACTATCATAACAACAAATGTCAGACATACTGTGTTGTGACCTTTGTTTACTCTTTTCATATATACGAAGAAATCCCTCTCCTTTTTATGACAGCGCTATTCTAAAGACATAATTTCTCAATATATTACATTCTACTTTTCAATATATATATATATATATTTTATAAACCTAAACTGTGGTATAAAATCTATGGAATTAATATAGTCTTGACAATATGAAAGACAAATGCAAGGGAGGGGGGGGGGTGTCATGAAGGTGTTTTATAAAATCCGTATTTTATATATATATATATAAAAGCTGATTTTTACAAGACATTTGGTTGCTAGCTTATTGAGTACATATCAGTAAGGAGTCTACCACTATGATACAGAAAGCTACTCTCAACGTCTCCTCTATATTACCAATAACAAAAACTACGAAGACACAGACACAGGTTACCGAAGAAGCTCTTCGCTGGGACAACGTTTCGCTCTGTGTAGAGCTTTATCAAGTCAGGACTTGATAAAGCTTCATACAGAGCCAAACTTTGCCCTATAAAAGCTTGCTCTGTATCGCGTGGCTCCTCTTCACCATGGTCGGCATTACAACATTCGGGTCTAACATAAACTAATTTTTATCACATATAGAGTGAACTGGGCACCAGGCCCCGTGACACAGTTGTGCAATAACTGCTGATGTATTTGTGGTAAAGAACTGGAGAGAAAAGGCAGAGTGTATTGCAGACACTGAGCAGACACAGTGTATGCCTGCAGTGTAGTGCAGACACTGTATGTCTACAGTGTAGTACACAGTGTATGTCTACAGTGTAGTACACAGTGTATGTCTACAGTGTAGTACACAGTGTACGTCTACAGTGTAGTACACAGTGTATGTCTACAGTGTAGTACGGACACAATGTCTACAGTATAGTATAGACACAATGTATGTCTACAGTGTATGCCTACAGTGTAGTACACTCAGTGTAGTACACACAGTGTATGCCTACACACCGTAGTAGACGCAGTGTACCCACAAAGGACTTGCGGATCTTGGCTTGACACTACGGCAGAAGGATTCTTGGTGCAGCACAAACCTATAGACGGCGTTTCGGTCTGGGTAGAGCGAAACGTCGTTCATAAGGGTTTGACTTGCACGTGTAGGGTTCCACCTTACACGTGAGCAATACGTGCTACAAAATGCCCAGTATTTGCATCATCTTTCCAAATTTTATAGAGTAAACATCGCAGCCATTACCGCTTGTATTGAATATAAATACGAAAGCTTTCGTGTATATAAAATCGAGTCTTTTCTTGCTGACGAAAGCAAGCTTAGTGTGAGAGTTAAAAAATAAAAGTGAATTTGCTGCTTTTTTTGGGCTGCTTATTCATTCATGCTAAGCATTTATCCAACATGAAATGCTTAGAAGCAGTGTCTGCAGCTCATGGTATCGTTTTAATACCGCAAGAGCTCACATAATTAGACTCCTAGAATGGTACTTTGTGTTTAGCGTGGCAGTGATAAATACATTGATATCTAAAATATATACACAATACATATTTATTGCTTCTGAGGCAACCTTGGAGGCTTGGTAATGGGGATCCCACCGAGTGGCAAGCACAGTGAGGAATGAGTCAATTCACTACCTGTGGAATGTTTTATACGACTGTACTCTCGTTCTGCGAGTGAATGTTTGCATTCAGCCAGTGGTGCTTCATATTTCCTGTGGCTGATCAGCTGTCCACCACCTAAGCCAATGAAGAACTAACAAGGTGAAGAAATGAAGATCTAATTGCTACTGTCACAATGCAGAACACGTCGAGAAATTCATCCTGACTAGAACAGATGGTGCTCCTGAACCAGCTTCTGTATTTCAACACGTGGTGCTCCTATACCACCTGCTGCACTTCCATACGGGGGTGCTCCTGTGCCAGCTGTATACAACACATTTGCAGTCGATGCCAGTATCCAGGTGTTTCTGGATCTGGTGTTGCCAGCTCAGCTGTGCAACACTTGTAAACACAATGCTTATTATACAAGCTCAATTTCAAGTCTCATCACTTCTGGACGGCTCTTCGAGGTGTTACCATAGGTACGTAGCATTAATTGTCATAAGGAAGGCATGACTGGGCACTGAAGGTTACCCACGCATTGGCAATACCACACTCAACAATCATACTGGAGGAAGAGCAGTAGATCCTCAAAGCCATACAACTAGTACAATTTTACCAATGCCAGTCTTATCAATGCTTAACCTGTCTGAACCCTGTATGATTGGGCTGTTAGGTGCAGGATAGAAGTGGCAGGACCTGGGTGCTCTCTATGTGGACAAAGCTACGACATAAAAAAAAACGCTTCGTTTTACATAGAGCGAAACGTCGCTTATTTTTCACACTTGTGTATTTGTCAACATAATTACTGGCGTTAATTAAGCCGTCTGTATAGTTCACTTCTTGGAATCTGATTTTAAAAATATTTATTGCAGCACCAGTTGTGAACCATTACTGTCTTACCTATAAGCACTGGATCCTACCCAGAGCTGATTAAGACATGGTCCATGTCACATTAGTTCATTATTTATACTTATCAATTATGACTGGCTATGGTGTCCTTATTCTAAAACAAAAATAATAATTTTCCAAATGAAAACACTAATGTAAAAGATTCTTCTTCAGATCAACACAAATGTAAAAGATTCTTCTTCAGATCAACACAAATGTAAAAGATTCTTCTTCAGATCAACACAAATGTAAAAGATTCTTCTTCAGATCAACACAAATGTAAAAGATTCTTCTTCAGATCAACACAAATGTAAAAGATTCTTCTTCAGATCAAAGACGACAATGAGGCTTCCCGAAAAGAATGTTAATGTAATGCAGTGTAAATTCTCCCCTGTTCAGAAAGGCTACATACAGGACACTCTCTAAATATCAGAGAGAATCAGATGCATTATAAATGTTAAAGTTGTGAATAATGTTCATGGTAAGTTGAGATGGTGGCAGTAGAAGTTGGCGAGTGATTCATCCCGTCAACTGTGGCGAAGCAGGTGGTGTCTGTATTCACCCCGTCAACTGTGGCGAAGCAGGTGGTGTCTGTATTCACCCGTCAACTGTGGCGAAGCAGGTGGTGTCTGTATTCACCCGTCAACTGTGACGAAGCCGTACAGTACCTTACTCATTGCCATCTTTGCCGCCACCCATCACATTTACATTTAAAACGACGCTCTTTGTCTTTACTCTGCTTCACTACGTCTTATTCTAAATCAAATCACTGAATTAAAATCACAGCATCTTCCTTACTGGCCAAAAGTTATAATCATCTTTCTCGGTTAGGAGACCCAGCGAAAGTTTCCTTGAATATGGCATAAGGACTGACGGTAATAGGAATTACAGAGGCTTAGAGCATTCCTCATACAGCATGCAGCTTCTGCAAGACTTGCAGACTCGCGACTACGGATGCCAGAGCCACCAACAGCAGCGGAATGTTTAGATGTTATCCTGGGCTGTGTTACAGATGACCAGTCACAGGAACACACATGCCGTGTTAGGATGATGGTCTTGTAAGTCTCGCAGGAGTTGGTCATAATGGTGTCGTTGGTGGCGCAGTTGCGATGGAAGGTCTCCCACTCGCCTGAGGAAGAAGCAAATATTACTATTGTTGTTGTTTTCATGGGGAAGGTCTCTGCCTGCGGAATTTATGCAGCACCTGGGAAATGGGAGGTTATCAGACTTGATACGAAGTCTTAATAAAGAGGTACGGACTTAATGGTAGGAAGGGATGGGTAGACCCATTTCCTTCACATTTTTTTTGTTTTGTAGCGACATGTTAAGTCCGCCATTAACTTGGAAATTAATACATCCGTGTATTAAAACTTTCCCAGTTTGATAAACAGCACAGTAAGTCATACAAGGCCCACGGGCAGTTTTTTGCTATATTAAATTAAAAGTATAACAAATGCTTTGGGGCTTATTACGAAGTGTACATAGGAAGTACACTACGCTGTGTACTACACAGGTTGAACGTAAACAAAACTGTACTTCAGAAACTGGAATCGGGATGACAGAGTAACTGGTAGCTTAAAGCGGAAACAGTACGAGGAAAGTAAACTAAAATGTAATAAACATGTAATAAGGCAAATGTAGAATTAATATTATAAGGGATAAACATAATAAAGGAATAGCATCCGAATAAAAGTAAGAAATGGAAGAGTAGAGGGAAATGTAAGCGAGTAGAAGACATGTAAGCGAGTAGATTGATATATAAGTGAGTAAATGGATATACGTATAAACAAGTTGAGGGATATATAAGCAAGTAGAGGGATATGTAAGTAAGTAGAGGGATATATAAGTAGAGGGATATATAAGCGTGCAGAGGGACATATAAGCGAGTAGAGGGATATATAAACAAGGTCGAAAGAAGACAAATGTAACCAAGAAATCATATGGGTAAATATTTTATAGAGTTAGATGTATACTTAATAGTAATGTATATGAATATTTTATGTAGTGTTTATATAATATACACAAAATAGTATACATATTACGTATAATAATAAAAGAATAAAGAAAATACATTGCTGGGGATAAAGAATAGGAGAAGATCGAGACAAGTGAAAAGAGAAAGCATGGGAGATAAAAAGATGGTAAAATATAAGACGGGAGGAAGCAGGAGGAAATAGAGACAGTAAAAATGGAAGAAAGCTTAGAGTTTAAAGAAGAGGGAAGGAGACTAACGCAAGGAAGAGGCAGGAAAGATAATGGGGAACAGGCAGAGGTAAAGAATGTAAGGAAAGATATCAAGGAGGAAGCATAACGTAGGGAAAAAAGCCAGGGGAATGAAGGCAGACATAATGTTGAGGATTACAGAGCAGACACATGTTGCAGAACAAGCCTTTACTGAGACGACGTTTCGCTCTCTGAGACCTTTGTCAAGCCAACAGAGCGAAAAGCTGTCCCGATGAGATCTTGTTCCGCATCTTGTCTTGCCGGAAATACTCTGTATAGCCAGGAGATTATCATAAGCACTATTATCATCCAAATTTGTAAAATACTATGTACCATGTGGAAATACATAAACTGTTTATTTTATAATAATAATAATAATAATAATAATAATAATAATAATAATAATAATTATTATTATTCTTATTATTATTATTATTTTATTATTTGTTATTATTATTCTTATTGTTATGAAATACTGAGGGGCAGGAGGCCATGGGGCTCCCCACTGAGTAGTACCATTGAGGTCGTAGACTGCCACAGACTCGCAGCCGAGGCTACAGGAGCGAGATCCTGTGTTCTCTGGTGACGTTGTCACCTGTGCAGCCGTCAATCTTGGTGTTGTTGCTGCAAGGTTAGAAGCTACACAGGAAACACTGCACCGCCACACCTGTGGGAACATGGTACTTTTACACACCGTGGGAGCAGGACGCTGTTACCTGCAGGAACAGTGTACAGGAGTAATTGTGTTAAAATGACATCTTAAGGCTACCGCGTGTGTGTGTATATGTCACTCACAACAACAGTCCCTTTGCTTTCTTTTAAAGTTACCAGCTGTGGTGACCAATATTACTCTCAGCAAATATATGAAAAAAACATTTACAAGCTGGCAAAACACCTGCCATTCTTCCCTCCCCCGTCAAGGAAGTTGTTTACAAACAATATGTCAGGTTTCTGCATACAAAATATCGTGTGCTAGACTTGACGGATGAATGAGGACCTCGGCAGTGCTTAGAACCACCGAGAAAAGGCTTTGATTGGGCTCAAAGTTACTGAACGAAAACACGATCTGTCCTCAGAAACAATGAGGATCTGAACTGATCTGAGGGACACTCAGTGAGGACCTATACTGAGCAGAGGACCACCTCAATAAAGACCTAAACTGTGCTCAGGACCACATATTGAAGACCTAAACTGAGCTCAAAAATACTGAATGAAGACCTAAACTGTGCTCACGAAGTGGGGGACCTAAATTGAACTAAGGACACACTTAGTAAATACCTAAAGTGAGTTCACAATCACTTAGCAAAGACCAGAACTAAAGAGACAGATTTCTGATTCAGCATATAAGTCGTATTTACCAACCTGTCTCAGCTATCTGGTATAGCGCACAGCTTGTCGGGATGGAAGAGCTATCCAGTACACGAGGGGTCATTATAAGTATAATTCACCTGTACACTAACGTCGAGAACATTTTAATACCTTGAGTATAATCTGCAGGACAAAATATTAAGACTTTAAGTGTATTATCCTCGTTATTACATTCCCAGTTAATGATCACTTGTGCCACTTCTTTGTTTACCTCTGACTAACTGTTACGCCCTTTGCTCATTTCCAGAACGAAATGATATGTGTATTAATGTTTGTTTTGGCTTTTTCACCTAATATTATATTAAGGAGTATTTCCATTAATAGCTAAAATGGATTTACTCGACTTTATAATATTATCTGGCCCCAAATTGTTTAGCTTTGTACATAGGTAGGATGTTGTAATATTGTAAACTGCTGGTGCGGCTGGTTAAGCACCAGCAGACACTTTGAGCTACAAACCGAGTTTAGGTCGGCTGGTAAAGCCTTACCTTGTTGAGTTGATACCTTCCTCTGATCTAGGAAAGGACTAGTGGAGAATCTGTCTTCAAGACTCCCTACTCTCCCCCCAGCAGTGCCCAGGAGTTATTGGAAGCCCTTGAATAGTGAATATCTATCTTGAAGACAATGAGAGTAAGTGAATGAACCTAAGTGATATGCCGTTTATAGAATCTTATCTAGAGAAGGATCCTCGAGAAGGAACAGTTATTTGCTTCCGCGTGGTGTTAAGGCTTGGAAAATGCACGTGTCTGTACATATATTTGCATATACCTTTAGACTCGTTGTGAAAGAGTCTAATAACGCTCGGCCTAGAGCAGTTTGTGAATGTTTAACTTATTATAGTGATAATAAGGCTAATGATATGTTTTACTCAGTGTGTGCGAAATGAGTATTAATTATTAAAACTGTTAATAAAACTAACTGAAACTAGAAAGATTCCTTTTTTCTCTATATGTGAGCCCTGCTACGAGTTAGATCTGTTCTTTTCTCAATTTTGTTACGAGAAGCACTACCTCTAAGTGATTTACAGGCTATGCCCGTAACACTAACCTATGACTGTTCTCTACTCTCGCAGTCAGGCCAACCTGCTGACCTGGTAAACCAAACTGATGGAACTTGCTGTGTATACCTGGAGTATACCTGGAGAGGGTTTCGGGCTGTCAACGCCTCTGCAGTTCGGTGTGATGTGTTGCTTTCACCATCATTCAACCGAGATGGAAGATGCGTGTGTAAGCGAGATAACATGAATGATGAGAGGGGATGTGATGATGCTTGTTACTCCAGACACCATAACTAGAGCACTCTGTCTCTAATTATCTGCCGGAATAAGCAAGCCATGGTTCAGGTGTCTTTGAGTAGTAGCTTTATCGTTGTACACCCTGTTGTATGTACCAGCGCACACTATTATTATTTACCTGTAGCTGGGGAAAGAGCTGTCTTGGTTAGCGAGAGCTGTTAGGTGTCTGCGGGAGATCAGAGAGATCTGAACCTCCACAGAACGTGAAATCGAGAGAGACAAAGCTGAGACTGTGCTGAGTGAATGGAAGACTGAGCTGAGAGTAAATACAAATACATTTAATATATTGCTACCCTTTATCCCAGTAATATTGCCCTATTTATTTATATTAAGATTGAGTATTATTATAAAGACTTGTAGAATTGTAAAAGTGAATTCTTTAATAACGAAAAGTGCATATTCCCTCGATTATAGTCTTTACTGCTACCGCTAGTCTTTACTTCTACCGCTGTTAAAAGTGATGTTTTCCCCTCTCCTGCCCACATTACGCAGATGCTATATGCTTCACATCTGTATTTCACATTCGTCTGCTCCTACACCCGATTATTGACACATGGGTGACACCAGTGCCGCGTGTCCCCCACCTCCCGTCCACCATACGAAGGTGTTCCAAGACTCTCAGAGTCGGGACGGACTTCTCTTGTCACCTTTAGCAAACACCCGTCATTATCAGTAATAACTCAATTCATGTTCTTTATTCTTCAATAGCAACTCTTCCTTTTTAACTAATTTTTCGACAGTTCTACTTCGAAACTGATATTTCATCTTCGTATTATCATTATAATTATTATTATTCATATCTTAGCTGGGAGTCGCTGACCTGGTAAAGCCCGACAAAGAGCGAAACGCAGACATTACAGCGCCCTTAGCAAATATATTTTTATATGAGTAGGTCCCTGCACCTGCTGTCGTATTAATACTCCTAGTTACTCGTCTCTATAATTCTGTATAATGTAAGTAGGTCCCTGCACCTGCTGTCGTATTAACGCTCCTAGTTACTCGTCTCTATAATTCTGTATAATGTAAGTAGGTCCCTGCACCTGCTGTCGTATTAATACTCCTCGTTGCTCGCCTCTATAATAATTCTCTATCACTAAAAGTTTATGCTCTATGACTCGTTAGTTAATGGGGTTTTAAGCCTATCGCCTTCACGAGGGACATTAAGAATGCATGTAATTTTTCCTCCACCAGACAAGAATACTATAATCACTGAAAAGGGATTAAAGTAAAATCTCAAGTGTATAAACCGTACTGTCTTTGACTCACAGTCGTTATCTCATTAGTATCTAAATTTGTCTGCTGCTGCCCCAACTAACTCCACGAACTAATCCCACTTCTTTGATGGTCTTACCGAGCCTCAGGGAGAAGTGGCTTTCAACTTCGGTACTCTTAATGATATGGATCAACTTAGTCATCAACCTACACGAGTTCTGGGTCAACATTCAACACATCCCCTCAGTCCATCTGTTTTCATTTCACTGGTCTCTCGTGTTGTTTTCCTAAATGTGCTTTGATTAGGAACTCCTGAAAACAGCATTATCTTGTCATCTTGTTCTCTGGTATTTCCTCCCTAATATACAGCGATGTTTACTAACCTTGTAGCATCAATAAAGCATTTAAACTACTAGGAACGCATCAAAGCACTTGCATTGTATTTTCTGGAACGAAGAACAGAGATACCTGATATTACGTACATAAAAGATAGTGAAGGACTAGAACCCAACTCTGAGTACCTCCATAACAACGTACTGGGGTGAGAGATTTGGGAAGAATTGTAAAATAGACCCAGTAGAAAATAGGGGGGTCATGTGCACAATGAGAAAACAGTGTCAACATCCGTGATCCAGGACTTTTCAACCTGCTTCTAGAAGATATCGGAAATAACGCCGGAGCAAATGCAGAAGTCTTTCTAAAAGAAAGTGGACAACCACTTCTGCCAAATAACAGATCAAGCAGGCTGTGATGGCCAAGTGGAGAAGCTGGCCGCCAACAGCAACAGCCTGATTGAACAAGTACTCAACAGAAAAGTCTGGTCCAAGGTCTGCGAGGGAAGAAACTGGTCATAGATATTTTACAGGTATTGTACACATCCCTTCCCTCCTTCGTCCTTCTGTATGCTTAGTTTACATTCCATTATTGTCCGCCCTGGAGATAGCGCACAACAGTCACTTCCTGCGGAAGTAAAGACAGAGGAATGTATAATGTACATGTGATAATCTCCTGCAGGAGAGCAGCTATACATGCCTCAGGAAGGATGCTGCAACATTCCTCTCAAAACATCACATGTAAACAGACTATGTACACACTCGTATAACTTCATGTATCAAATTCAAAATTTCTCTCAGTTTGTTCTCACTCCGCCACACTTCCATTGTATGAGGGATGCAAAAGAAAAAAACAGAATACTAGCTAAAATTTCTCGCTTTTAGAGAGATGGTTTTCCCCTTGACTCTTTGAGCCCAGCTGAATCTGGGGTAATAAAGATGGAATTTTTTTATGCCAACTATTTTTTTAAGGGGGATCCTGAAAGCTCCATTATTTCCAAAGAGCCGCGAGATGGTATGTTTAAAGTCACCTCTTTTGTGAGGAGAAATGCCCTTTACTGCGCCTCGGAGACAAGGCTTTCTAAAGGCTGATGGAACCGGCTGCAATAGACCATGATACTGTCCTCCATTGAGGTGAAAGTTTCTTCGAATGTTTTATGATGGATAAATTAGTTTCAACTAATGGAAAATAGGAAAAGATAGACACAAGTTGGAGAAAGGAACCTTACTGGGTATGAGCGGTGAGTTTAATGTGTGGTCCACCGCGAGGCCTGGTCATGGATTGGGCCGCGGGGGCGTTGACCCCTGGACTGCCCTCCAGGAGGGAAAGCATTCTTGACTGGAGGTGAAGAAGTGAGATATAGCCTTCGTATAGTCGATAGATTTTAAACTAATCAACGATACTTATTTTCCCATTTTTCATTTCATTTCAAATTAAATTTACAGAAGAGTATGAAATGTATGTTTTAGGTTAGGTGATATAAACCTAAGAAAAAAACTTTATTTGACCATAAAAGAAATAAATTGGAAAATAAAACGGTCGCGATGCGTCTGGCAGTGGGGTTTCTGGGCTAAAATGCTCAATGTTAAAATTTGAACGTTTTTCACGGGCGGTGTGAGGATGCCTTGAATAGAGATGTTATTATCTCTTGTTGTGTTTGGAGAGAGAGAGAGAGAGAGAGAGAGAGAGAG
This sequence comes from Cherax destructor, assembly GCA_009830355.1. Taxonomy (NCBI): domain Eukaryota; kingdom Metazoa; phylum Arthropoda; class Malacostraca; order Decapoda; family Parastacidae; genus Cherax; species Cherax destructor. The sequence goes on from WNWK01000026.1 coordinate 1,153,442, forward strand.
AGAGAGAGAGAGAGAGAGAGAGAGATGCCACATTATCAAAGGCACTTGTTAATAGATACTTTACCTGTTGTGGAGGGAGAGAGGTGTATATATACATGTTTGTGTGTGTGTGTTGTTGTGATGTGTAAATTAACCTTCACCTGCCTGTTGTGGTGGTGGAGGCTACACTAGTACTCGCCAGTTTTGGAATTCATTCATCTGCACTAATGGACTCACTGAATGCCTCTGTGACCAACGTGTATTAATTTTTTTCTGTAACTCTTGGTCAAAGCCAAGCAGTAAGTGCATTTGTGTGTGTGTTGCAGGAACTTCTGTGTAAGTGTGTTGCATGAGCCTCTGCGTGGTTCATAAACCGCGTGTGTTGCATGAACCTGTGTGTGTTGCATGAGCATCTGAGTGTGTGTTGCATGAACCGCCTCGGTCCTCTTCCCACAGGAGAAATTCAAATGCAAACTTGGCTAGTATAAACTGTGAAAGCCTCAGCTGCGACACGAAATCGATAATAATCCCGGAACTAACTCATGGATGATGGTGACTATTTTTAAAGAGTCAGTTAGTTACCATTTTGTCCTAGGCACATGTCGATTAGACACTAGGCCTGTTGTATGTGTGTGTGTAACGAAACACTTCGAAATGTTTCGGCCCCGCCGGGAATTGAACCCGGGCCCTCCGTGCGTGAAGCAAGAGCGCTAGCCACCATGCCATCGGGGCGTGTCTTGTTCGCGTTGCGAGTGTGTTGCATACTGCAACAAACAAGCAGAGGGCTGTTGAGAAAGCCGAGGACCTGTGTGCCACGGCTCATCTGTTATGTAGTCAAAACCTTTGAATAGACCAAAGGCAAATGTAGACGAGTGGCGGCGAGGCTGTGTTGAAGATACATTACTCCAGCTTCCATATCTATGATTATCCTGTGGATCCCGGTGGCGTACCGCAGGCCACGGAAAAATAAAGGACATACGTTGCAGAACAAGTGTTGATTGGGGGGCAATGTTTCTCTCTGTGTAGAGCTTTACTGAATCATAATTTGACGAAGTTCTACACTGAGCGAAACGCTGTCTCAGTAAATGCTAGTTCCATCATGACTGTCTTGTCTTTAATTTTGTTTATTCCAGTCAACATGAACTATCTGTAACTTTTTTTAGTGATGCAAATATTTTTTATCCATCAGCCAGCACAAAAAGATAAAGGATGGAGTTAAAAGGTATAAAATACCGACACGATGGAAAAATTAAACACAAATGTTGGGTAGAGTGGGTATGTGACGGACCTACACGGGTATAACCTACCCAACATTCTCCACCTGACTCTCCACAATATATATACTCTTGTACTCTTTACCCAGGTAGATCTGTTTGTGACGTGATAAAGCCCACTGTGTGGGCGAAACGTTGTCAATAAAGGATCTCATTATACTCCATTTGTGTTTAATTTTCCCACAGATAGATAAAACGACTTTCAACTTCTTTTCTAAAATGATAGATGACGATAAATTAGGAATAGTATCTAGAAAGGGTTATCAAGCAGATACCCTGCATAGCTATCAGAAGTTAGCTATCATCCCTGCAATATTTGACAGTATATACAAGATAACAACAGTCTATGAATATCATCATCACTGTAGTGTTTACATGGGTCTACCTGGAGTCTACGACAACTCTAATAAGACCTTACCAAGAATAGCTGTAATGATCAGCTCCTATGATAAGACGTTCGCCCTTAAACAATATAGGTAAAACATAAGATTACATGAGACTACAATGATATGTGGATGCGTCAGAGGGGAAGACAATATATATAACTCCTCTCTCGTCCCAGGAGACTGGAATTATTAATTACCAGAAGGTTTTACACACGCACATATATACAAACTTCTGGAGTGGAACCAAAGATGCGTTAGTTTATCTACATGAATTAATTGCGGGGCATCAGTAATTAGTCTGAAATGCACCATTAACGTTTCACTTGATGTCAAATATACTTACTGATCTCGTTATGCTATACATAAACGAGTGAACAAGTTGAATTAATGACCATCCGGTTCTCCGTTCTTTTGATCTAGTTGGTGTATTGCCGATTGGAGAACATAAAAGGCAGGCTGCAGAACAAGCTTTCACTGGCACGACGTTCTACTCTGTGTAGAACTTTAACAGATCTTGACTTAATAAAACCTGTTCTGCAACCTGTGTCGTCTCTTCCCTGTTTCTTCAGAGTTCAAAACACACGAGAATAGAATAACACTGCAGTAGGTCTGATGGTCAGTGTTAGACAGTATCATAACACTTGTGTTACATAACACCGTCAAGTAGACCAATAAGAAACATGAACAACACTTGGGTATCTTCATTCCCGAAACGTTTTGGCAATAAAGATAGCCAGGTGTTGCTCCTGTGTTGTGTTCAAGTGCCAGGTAAGTCCAATAGTAGCAGTAGTTAATCCTAATCTGCAGTGTACTCCCATGTACTGTTATGACTCTTGCCTCACAACTCTTGGAACTGGTACTCAGCTCTTGGCTCTCAGCGTCAGTCGCTTCAAGAGGCTGTCAGGTAGTCCGTCACGCATGCGACTCATGATCGCACTCTTTGAACCAGTTAATTAATGACCCACCGACTTGATCATCTGATTTACGGCTCGCCTGGCTGACTACAAGCTTTATATTTCTTTTAATTTGCTTTCTGGTTTGTGAATCACCTGCTTGATAATTGATTGATTAGCTAGTTTGTAAATTACCTGACTGCCTTGTTTGTGGGCGACTTAGCTAACAGACTAAGTGACCCTTAATTCATTTGGCTTACCAGCTGACTTCTAATCTCTCTAACATTCTGACGTGTCGAGGCAGATGGTTTACTCACCTAACATATATCACCAGCTGACTAGCTAGTCACCTAGCATGTGGCCAGCTAGATGAACAGGTGGCTGGCTACTCACCTGGAGTGACGAGAAGCATGAGGGTGAGAAATGTGGCTAGCCCCGCCCACGCCCACACACACGCCATCATCACCTGCTGGGGAGAGAACACAAGGCCTTTAGTCAGATGGCAGTGATATATATATATATATATATATATATATATATATAAAATATATATACATATTACATCATGTGGGTCAGGCCCAATAATGGCCGGGCAAGCTAAGTCTGGCTCTGGTAAACCATGCAAGAGTCGTCAGGAGTCGTTTCGCAAAGGAATCATGAGAGGTTATTGGTGCCTCGAGAGTAATAAATGTGAAGTCATGCGTAAGGGAAAGATAGAGGAACAGAAAGGCGGAAAGAAAGAAATGAGTAGACTACTGGTTGATTAAGAAAATAAACCAGTTTGCTGTCACAAGTCCCCTTACTCCACACCGACGCCACACCTAGTGTGAACATTGTTTCAGGGTTCAAGAATGACCCTGCCCGGAGTACAGGATGCCTCGCCACAGTAATACTTCCGCTGCCGGGCAGCCACAGGATGTATCCCAGATGATCCACCGACAGCTCCACCTGATGGTCCAATCCATTTTGAGTCTTGTGGTCCACCTCGGCACTACCAATGGCGGAAGAGTAAGGAGAGTAACAGAGAATGATCCCTTCCATGATATCCTAGAGCAAACTTTAATGACTGCGGAATAAGCCCAAAAATGAAGGAGGGGAGGATGTTGAGTTCTTAGTCAGGCTTATCCCCTCGAACCCCATCACCATAGTATGGTGACCCATCGTCGGTACAGGCTTTAATATAGAAATTATAATAAACTCCGAGCATTATAATCTGAGATACACACACACACACACACACCACTCGGGGTACATATTCTTGTTTAAGATGCGTAACAATGTGAGTGGTGTTGGAGAGGCGAGTCTCTGGTGGCTGCCCCACGCGCGCCAGTTAGCAGAGTACAATAGATATTGTGAGTTGTAACAATTTACCTGGCGCAGTTTCAACCACACATTCTCCTGCATAACTAAGTGGAGAGACAAAACCACTTGGAAAACTTTGTCTACTGCTGAGCACCAGCACAAAGAGAGTAAAATAAAGCTGACAGTTCGGGAAGGAGGCATTTTATGCTGGCATTGTTGTGGCTGGCAGCGGGGGGGGCCGCAGCATCCCACCTCACTTGTTTTTTCCTCCTCACAAACACAGGGAAAATTATAATACGTGTATTTTTTTAACCAAAATAATGAACACGGAGAACTTTATTTGGAGGAATTATAATACATTATGCTTGAATTTATGAATGTCGGAAATTGGTGCTGTTTTAGGGATTAAAATATTATTGACTGGTGGTGTACAGGCAGCATAGTGCATTAATGACGCTTGCGTAGCCGATAGGCTTTAAACCTAATGAACTAAAACCAAAACTAAATAAACCAAAGTACTAAACGTTAAACCTGAAGATGGAGGCTCAGAATGCATATTTCATTGTAGTTACTTTGTAGTGTGTACAATGTGTCTGATCCTCAGTGTTTACAATGACTGTGTCAGACCAGCCAGGCTGTGGTTCGTACGTTGGACTGCGTGCGGCCAGCAGTAACAGCCTGGGTTGATCATGGCTCATGATGCAACATGGTGCTTTAGTTAAAATTTGACCGGGCCGCAGGAGCGTTAAGACGCTCTGCGATAGCTTCTAACCAATGAACTAAACCAGAACTAAATAAACCAAGTCTAAACGTTAAACCTGAAGATGGACGGTCAGATTCAGTATTCTCAATGACTGTGTCAGTTACCTAGTGTTACATACTGTGTCAGATCCTCAGTGTCTACAATGACTGTGTCAGATCCTCAGTGTCTACAGTGACTGTGTCAGATCCTCAGTGTCTACAATGACTGTGTCAGATCCTCAGTGTCTACAATGACTGTGTCAGATCCTCAGTGTCTACAATGACTGTGTCAGATCCTCAGTGTCTACAGTGACTGTGTCAGATCCTCAGTGTCTACAGTGACTGTGTCAGATCCTCAGTGCCTACAGTGACTGTGTCAGATCATCACTGTCTACAGTGACTGTGTCAGATCCTCAGTGTCTACAATGACTGTGTCAGATCCTCAGTGTCTACAATGACTGTGTCAGATCCTCAATGCCTACAATGACTGTGTCAGATCCTCAGTGTCTACAATGACTGTGTCAGATTCTCAGTGTCTACAGTGACTGTGTCAGATCCTCAGTGTCTACAATGAGTGTGTCAGATCCTCAGTGTCTACAGTGACTGTGTCAGATCCTCAGTGTCTACAATGTGTGTCAGATCCTCAGTGTCTACAATGACTGTGTCAGATCCTCAGTGTCTACAATGACTGTGTCAGATCCTCAGTGCCTACAATGACTGTGTCAGATCCTCAGTGCCTTCACGATTATGTCCTCTTGACTTTAATGGTCAACCTTACGTAAATAATCTTCAAATAGAGTTAAACATTTTTTTAAGCAAATTAACAATGAGAGTAAAATAAAGAGAGAGTGATAAATTCTGATGAGATGAAAATGGCTAATAAAAAATAAAAAATACTAATTAATGAGAATGAAAAATTAAAAAATTAAGTTATTGAAGACGATAAGAAGAAAAAACCTCTCAGTGGAAGAATTGAAAACCACAGTCGGGTATCAAAACCGCTGTCCACCGAGCAAAGAAAAAATTTCATGGACGACAAATTGCGACTATTTCCATACAGAACAAAAAAAAATTAATCCACAAGGTTTAAATAGTAAATTAAGAGGTTTAAAACCGGTGTCAGATCAAGCCATAAGACCCAAGAAACAGGTACAAGACCTCTTAATATTAATGACCAAGACCTAACTATTAAAGATGATAAAAATGTAGCCAAGTCCAAGAAAATGATGGGGTGAATCATAGGAAGTTTTAAAAACAAGGAAAATCCATGCCAGTCATGATGTTACTCGAACCACTTTTAGTTTCTAGACTGGAACACTGATCTCTGCGCTAACCTCATTTTTAAGACGGGGAGATGAGACTCTCTGACCGCGGGTTCGAACCCCACCCGTGGTATGGTTTCTGTGGATCTCGACACTATGCAGAGAAATTTCACTGCCCGTAAAATTTAAACAGCCTAAATTACGCAAACACCTGGAAATACTTGAAGTGTACTTAATGAAGCACAGGAAAAAACAGAGATGTTCATTGATTTCAGACTGGCCAAATTTTCACACTGAAAGTCGTTGTTAAGAAAGCAGGACGCATAGAGCGATATACCCAAGTGTGAGACACAGGTGGGAAATAAGTGCCTTAAGAGATAGCCCAAAAAAGAATAGTGTCCGTGACTTTTCAAGAGTCCTACCTTCAAATATAAGAGAAATGACCGATGAACCTTCAAGTGGTTTAAGAGGAAAAGTGAAAAGTCTGACAGAAATTTCTGATGATCTGCAGTGCTTGCGTAGGACACCATGCAGCCAGCACTAACAGCCTTACTTACCATGCAGTCAATGAGAAGGTCTGGTCTGGGACCTGTCCGTGTAATTGATGATTCCCATTATCATCTACAGACGATCTGTTTAAGGAAATTTATTTCGCCCGTCGCTGCTTCACCCTGATGTGATCCTCAAACACAGAGACTCACCCTGATGTGATCCTCAAACACAGAGACTCACCCTGATGTGATCCTCAAACACAGAGACTCACCCTGATGTGATCCTCAAACACAGAGACTCACCCTGATGTGATCCTCAAACACAGAGACTCACCCTGATGTGATCCTCAAACTGATGTGATCCTCAAACACAGAGAGTCCGTTGATGAACACAAGAGAAGCACTAGCCCCGGGAGACCTCTCTCTTGCTGAATAGGGTACTGCTTCAACTGTGCCGATAAATGCACTTGCGTTGCTTGCTGAATGAGATTACGCTCAACTGTTGCCTGGATAATTGCACTGCCGTTGCTTCTAATAGTACGCTCAATGTTGCCAGTTATTGCACTGCTCCTCTGAATGAGGTTGCTAACTGTGCCTGAGATAATTGCACTTGGCTGTTGCTTGCTGGAATGAGATTAGCTTCAACTGTTGCCTGAGTATATTGCATTGGCCTCGTTGCTTGCTGGAATGAGATTACTGCTTCAACTGTTGCCTGAGTATAATTGCACTTGGCTCGTTGCTTGCTGGAATGAGGTTACTGCTTAAACTGTGCCTGAGTATAATTGAACTTGGCTCGTTGCTTGCTGGAATGAGGTTACTGCTTCAACTGTTGCCTGAGTATAATTGCACTTGGCTCGTTGCTTGCTGGAATGAGGTTACTGCTTCAACTGTTGCCTGAGTATAATTGCACTTAACTCGTTGCTTGCTGGAATGAGGTTACTGCTTCAACTGTTGCCTGAGTATAATTGCACTTGGCTCGTTGCTTGCTGGAATGAGGTTACTGCTTCAACTGTTGCCTGAGTATAATTGCACTTGGCTCGTTGCTTGCTGGAATGAGGTTACTGCTTCAACTGTTGCCTGAGTATAATTGCACTTGGCTCGTTGCTTGCTGGAATGAGGTTACTGCTTCAACTGTTGCCTGAGTATAATTGCACTTGGCTCGTTGCTTGCTGGAATGAGGTTACTGCCTTAACTGTTGCCTGAGTATAATTAACCTTTCTGTTTGTCGTTTTCGTGGTGTTATTCAGTGCCTATTTCTCAAGAGGTGGCCAGTGCTAAGAAAGGTGGGATTGGATGCGGAGGAAGAGGCTGATGAGGATTTAGATACGTGCAGTGGTAAACACTGCGCGTGTTTACCAGACACTTAATTAAGAGAGTATCTGGTATCATTGGTAAAATATACCGACAAGTATGTGAATAAGACATGTGTGGTTTATGGCATTTAATGAGAAAACGTTTCGCTCACCATGGACTGGTGAATCTGGTGGACGAAACGTCTTCTCGATAAGTGCTATGACCCGCAAATTGCGTGTTACTCACAAACGAGAGTATTGTTCGTGAAGAATTAATAACGAAGGTGGTTAGTTTTGTCAGGTGTTACCCTCACCTGTAATTAATTTAGTTACTTGCTGTTACCTGTCCTTAAATTAGGATAAATTATATTAAGATACCATACCAAAATGTACCTAATAATTAATTTATCCAGTACCTTAGAACGTTTAGAATCTGACGCAAGTAGATAAGAGAGGAAGTTTATATTGAGGATGGGTTTCAGCGTGACTGTAACCTATCTTAGGCACAGTGCCTGTAGCCCCTGCCGGATGTGAGGTGAGGTAGGCACAGTGCCTGTAGCCCTGGCCTGGTGTGAGGTGAGGTAGGAACAGTGCCTGTAGCCATGGCCTGGTGTGAGGTGAGGTAGGAACAGTGCCTGTAGCCCCGGCCTGGTGTGAGGTGAGATAGGAACAGTGCCTGTAGCCCCGGCCTGGTGTGAGGTGAGGAAGGAACAGTGCCTGTAGCCCCGACCTGGTGTGAGGTGAGGTAGGAACAGTGCCTGTATCCCCGGTCGGGTGTGAGGTGAGGTAGGAATAGTGCCTGTAGCCCCGGTCGGGTGTGAGGTGAAGTAGGACAGTGCCTGAGCCCTGGCCTGGTGTGAGGTGAGGTAGGAACAGTGCCTGTAGCCATGGCCTGGTGTGAGGTGAGGTAGGAACAGTGCCTGTAGCCCCGGCCTGGTGTGAGGTGAGGTAGGAACAGTGCCTGTAGCCCCGGCCTGGTGTGAGGTGAGGAAGGAACAGTGCCTGTAGTCCCGGCCTGGTGTGAGGTGAGGTAGGAACAGTGCCTGTATCCCCGGTCGGGTGTGAGGTGAGGTAGGAATAGTGCCTGTAGCCCCGGCCTGGTGTGAGGTGAGGTAGGAACAGTGCCTGTATCCCCGGTCGGGTGTGAGGTGAGGTAGGAATAGTGCCTGTAGCCCCGGTCGGGTGTGAGGTGAGGTAGGCACAGTGCCTGTAGCCCCGGCCTGGTATGAGGTGAGGTAGCAACAGTGCCTATAGCCCCGGCCTGGTGTGAGGTGAGGTAGCAACAGTGCCTGTAGTCCCGGCCTGGTGTGAGGTGAGGTAGCAACAGTGCCTGTAGTCCCGGCCTGGTGTGAGGTGAGGTAGCAACAGTGCCTGTAGTCCCGGCCTGGTGTGAGGTGAGGTAGCAACAGTGCCTGTAGTCCCGGCCTGGTGTGAGGTGAGGTAGGAACAGTGCCTGTAATTCTCTCAGAGACTGCAGCTGTAGTGTCTAGTGGTATGCTTGTGTAACACCACACGATAAACAAATCACCAATTATGCAAATAAGTTTAAACGAGAGTTTTTAACTGCGTTGAACTCCGTAATAAACAACAGAGAAACTTACATTGACCGGCACCACACACACGAAAAAAAAAAAAGATATATCAAACAAAAAATAAAAACAAGATCAGTTTACACGATATACGTGACTTTAAAAAAATACACAGAATTAAGAATAAATACACGAGAAGTATAAGCGGGATGCGGATTTTTTCCCTTGAGAAACGACCCCGCAATTCTCTCTCGCCGACACAGATCTCAGCATTTACCTCAAGCTAAAATCTCGAGGATATTTCATCAGTCGTTACTATATATCCCCTCTCTAGGAATAACCCTTCCCCCTCACATCACAACTCCAGTGGGTTTAGCGGTTTTTATATATAAGAAACACGTACGTAAATCTTGAAGAAAACAAAATTATGGATGTCTTTTTATGGTATTTCAGTCATGTGTAGCGAATTGGGGAAGAGATTGAAGGAGATGTATGGTAGCGTGTTAACTATCCATAATACGCGGTTTATGGTATCAACTGAGACGACGTTTCCTCCACCAGAATCAATGAAGTCTCTGGTGGGCGAAACGTTTTCACAATTATCTGACATAGTTAATCGGTATATTCTCCCATTGATATGCTTGGTATATCCATTGATATACTTGGAATATCCATTGATATACTTGGTATATCAATGGCAGAGTATACGGCTGCGTTTTAAGTGGTCCAACGTAGAGAGTTAATCTTGGTAAATAACGAACATATACCTGTGATATACCTCTGAAGGTTTTCGAGATGTATCCGGCTCTCTCAGCCCGGCCCTGGGCCAGGCTTGTCTGCTGCTGACGACACGATTATCATTACATTCATGGATGTGGTGTTAGAAGTGAGTGTTACGGGGGAGGATGAGGTGTTAGGGGAGGGAGAGAGAGTGCTAGGAAAAAGAATGTGTGTGTTAGGAAAAGAATGTGTGTTAGGGAAAAAAATGTGTGTTAGGGAAAAAAATGTGTGTTAGGGAAAAGAATGTGTGTTAGGGAAAAGTAGGGAAAAGAATGTTTGTTAGGGAAAATTAATTTAAGTTTTGGGGAAACATTGTGATAGTAGGGAGATATAAGACAAACGTAGTACACTGAACAACGACAAAACACCAACCCGTCCTCTTAACCACAGACATCAAGTCACTGTTGTAAAAACAGTCAAAAGGGTGACTGTTGAAGGCGCCTTGAATAGCTGAATTATATAACACTGCTCAGACAATGTGTAGTCGTTTTCAATCGCCTCTTATCTAATATTTATAAGTTTTTGTGCTGTGCTATGTTACAGTTTGAAATTTTCTGTGGATAAAGAGCTAACCTAACCTAACCTAACCTAACCTAACCTAACCTAACCTAGGTCAGTAATGTGCTGCAAACCGTATGTGAAGAATCTAGTTAAACGCTCGAAGGATAATGTTTGAGTTGGATAATCAAGCTGTTTGTTCCGACCTGCTGCATTTAATGAAATTCACGAAACACAGGAGTATATACGATTTGTTTTATAGTGTGTTAAACTGTGTTTTATCTATCTAATAGATAAAACGAAAGCACGGATAGGCATAGAGATATATGAATGAAGAATTAGACATGTGCAATATTTTGTATCACACACACAGATATGTGAATAGTGTGAAATGTGGAAGGAAGTGTAAAATAGAGCCAGTGGAAAGCAGAGACGCCATGAACCCATTAAGAGAACCCTGTGTCAACATCAGAGGTCCAAGACTAGTCAACATACTACCAATACACATCAGACAAGATGCTAAAGTTTTCAAGACAAAACTGTATTAGCTACGTGGGCCTGCAGGCCGCCAACAGCAACAGCCTTGTTGAACATTCGGCAGAAAAGGTTGGCAGGCCAGGCTGCGAGGGTAGGAGAGATGCTAAAATCGACCGCGGGCACATCAAAGGCATGCCTATCAATGGCATATACCAACATATTTATAGTATTTTATTGAGAAGACGTTTCGCCCACCAGAGAGTTTATCAGTTGACTGAAGCCCCTGGCGGACGAAACGTCTTCTCAATAAAATGCGATAAAGAACAAATTGTGTTTTATTAATTTATCAAAGTACAGGATCAGTATGTCCAATTAAAATACAGAAATAATAGTGAAGTACCTTGTCTCACCCCTCGGCCTTTAAGCCGTAAAAAATATCATGTAATCCCAGCAAATTAGCGGCATTTGACTCCTGGGAAACCTTGATCCTCTTAGTTGTTTGACTTAAGTCTTCAGCGGCATCATTCTTACACGTCTTCATGACCAAGAAGGAACATATAAACTAGTGTAATTTTAGTAAACAAAGACTTTACTTTCTCCCTCACTTTACGACTTGTTTCCACAGTTATTTGATAAAGGTGTTTGGTTGGAGAAATTGTTCCCCAACCTTCACATATGTTAAAGGCCTTACCGTATGTGTGTCTGATATTCGACAGGAGAATTTGGTTCATACTGTCACTTCTCGCATCAGCTAGCTTTTATCTTTCTTGTTGTGTCTTCTCGGTCTCATCCTCATGGTGGACTATAGTAATATTATAAGCGTGGGTGTAGTTCAGAGCAGTTAACAATAACAACAACAGACTGTAGTAATACCATAAGTGTGAGTGTAGTTCAGAGCAGCTAACAATAACAACAACAGACTGTAGTAATACCATAAGTGTGAGTGTAGTTCAGAGCAGCTAACAATAACAACAACAGACTGTAGTAATACCATAAGTGTGAGTGTAGTTCAGAGCAGCTAACAATAACAACAACAGACTGTACTAATACCATAAGCGTGGGTGCAGTTCAGAGCATCTAACAATAACAACAACAGACTGTATTAATACCATAAGCGTGGGTGCAGTTCAGAGCATCTAACAATAACAACAACAGACTGTATTAATACCATAAGCGTGGGTGTAGTTCAGAGCATCTAACAATAACAACAACAGACTGTATTAATACCATAAGCGTGGGTGTAGTTCAGAGCAGCTAACGATAACAACAACAGACTGTAGTAATACCATAAGCGTGGGTGTAGTTCAGAGCAGCTAACAATAACAACAACAGACTGTAGTAATACCATAAGCGTGGGTGTAGTTCAGAGCAGCTAACGATAACAACAACAGACTGTAGTAATACCATAAGCGTGGGTGTAGTTCAGAGCAGCTAACGATAAACAACAGACGTATAATACATACTGTAGTAATTCAGAGCATCTAACAATAACAACAACAGACTGTAGTAATACCATAAGCGTAAGTGTAGTTCAGAGCATCTAACAATAACAACAGTACGAAGCAACTTGGAAAGGCACGACGCAGAGCAACTATTGTTGAAACAACGTTTCACTTTGTTAGAGCTTTATGACGTCAAACTTGACAGTTCTACACGAAGCTTCGTCTCAATAACTGCTTTCTCTACAACATGTGTCTTTTCTTCACAGTTTTAGGAAATACGTCATTCGGATGCATTACGATCAGACGCTGAAGAGAAGAGTGCAGAGATGATGGAATAGTCCTTGAAGATGAGGAGAAACAGGCAGTGGAAAGAAATAACAATAAAAAGAGGGAGAATATCGAGAAAATAACAGACGAAAGAGATTATGACAGAGTGAACAAGCATTACTTCTAATTTCAAGGGAAGGGCTAAATCCGCAAGGACTGGCGGAGGCTTGATCCACCGTCTATCCACTAATCGTGAAACAAATATCTGAACAAGGGGTGCCTTGATGCTGGTGAGGGGCTCTTGATGCAAGGAAATGGACCTACCACAATTTATCTTGAATCAAACCTGATTGTCTTCCATTTCCCACGCGCTGTATGACCCCGATGAATTTAGCGCTTCCCAATATTAATAATAACAAAACAATAATAATAATAATAATAATAATAATAATAATAATAATAATAATAATAATAATAATAATAATAATAATAATAATAATAACATAATAATAATAATAATAATAATAATAATAATAATAATAATAATAATAATAATAATAATAATAATAACATTAATAATAATCATAATAATAATAATAATAATAATAATATCAAGCGTCAGTAATGCAGCCTTCAGTGACAGAAAAGAGTGCAGGAGGAATCCCATAATCTGAGAGGGAAGCAATACCCTGAGTTTAATGTGTGGTGGTGAGGACATGAGTGTTGATGTAATGACTGGTGGTGAGGACATGAGTGTGGATGTAATGTGAGGTGAGGGTAGCTGGCAGGCTGCCCCGGTTGGCACTAATGGAACATGAGCAACGACAGAAGCACGCTGAAGTGCATGTTAGTGACGGCGATGAATGCTCAGAGGAGCCTCATGCATGTTGAGAGAGACCTAAGAGGACCAGATGATGAGAGCAGCTGCGCAGCTGCACGACTGGCAACGAAGATAAGAGAGGATGACAAGAGTAAAGGGATATACATTTTTTTTCATCTAGGAAAACCGAATACTTCAACAGTGTTCTGCAACTCTGTTTTATGTGATAGTTACACAGTGGGAACACAAGTTGTGTTTTCCTGACGTATTCCATCACACAGGAGGAGTTACGTATATACAGTTAAAACCTGTCAGTCAGAGAAGGTAAAAGGGAGGACAGACACATGTGAATTATTAAAGCTATTATTGAATTGTATGTATAATGTGGATAAGAATATCAGGACGATGACACGATTGAAAAATATTGGAAAGTAGAAAAAATAGGAGCATTGAACTATGAACACTAAGGTAAAATAGGAGTACGTAAATAAAATAACAATAATAATAATAATATATTTATTTCTACAAGTACATGTACAAGGTATACAGGCCTAACTGACATCAATGACATACTACTATATAGAAAACCGCTTGTTATGCAGAGCATTTAGGGCAAATTAGGTCCTTGTCCCAGGATGCGACCCACACCAGACGACTAACACCCAGGTACCCATTTTACTGATGGGTGAACATGGACAACCGGTGTAAATAGGTAAAAATAGGAGCATACAGGGAAAACAGGAGCACATACCTGATACAGAAGGAAGTACGACAAAATAAGACAAGGTAGAGTGAATCAGGAGCATTGCAAGTTAGGGCAACATTACATGGAAACATAACTATGTGTCAGATCCACTATTACTGGTATAATGGCAGTGTCAAAATCATCTGTTCAGGTTTTAGATTTTTGCCACCGAAGGAGCTAGTTTTATTGTGTACCCCATATTCATCCTGCAGACTGTAGAAACTACCTACATAATTAACTTCTCTCCTAATATCATTTCAAATGCTTGACACAGACACACCAAACATATATTCACATTGTTCTTTCCTTCAGGATACTTTGTATATATTTGTCAGATATCATGTAAGCGTAGTTCAGTGTGTAATGGAATCCATAACAATGGTATGGGAAGAGAAAGTGTAGGAGTAAGCATGGTTTTTAGGGATGTGTGGAGTGTATGAGAGGGTGTATGAGTGGAGAGGAGGTGTATGCTGGCTAGGAAAGGTGTGTGGGGAGACAGAATTATATGGTGTGTGGGGAGACAGAATGATAGAGTGTCTGGGAAGAGAGTATGATAGGGAGGGTGTGTGGGGAGAGTATGATAAAGTAGGTGTTTGAGGAGAGAAAGTATAACAGGGAAGATGTGTGGGGAAAGAGTATGATAGTCACACTTGTCAGAGAAAGTGTGTAGGGAGAGAGTATGACAGGGAGGTTGTGTAGGGAGAGAGTATGACAGGGAGGTTGTGTAGGGGAGAGACATGACAGGGAGGTTGTGGGAGAGTATGACAGGGAGGGTGTAGGGGAGTATGACAGGGAGGGTGTGGGGAGAGATATGACAGGGAGTGTGTGTGGGGAGGGAGGGTGGAGACATGACACAGGTGTGAGAATAAAGTGGGGGACATGACACAATGCTAGGAAATGACAGTTTTAAATACAGAGTTTGGAGATCATTCTACTTTTAATGTGTATGTGTTCAAAGGAGGAGACAGTTGCTTAAGTACAATCCTTGGGCACTACCAACATTCCCAAAAAGGCCTTTCATTTAAGTATAATGTCTATAGGACAACTTTACACCATTCTTTTAAATACAGATGACTTTCGAGATATTCCTTGTAATCTGGTTGTCCAAGGAGACTTATTAAGAAACTTGCTAACCAAACTTATCAACAAATCTTGTAAGAAGCTAGTAACGAGGACTACTTGTAACGAAACTCTATTGTAACGAAGACTTGTAACGAAGACTTAGTAACGAAGACTTGTAACGAAGACTTAGTAACGAAGACTTAGTAACGAAGACTTAGTAACGAAGACTTGGTAACGAAGACTTAGTAACGAAGACTTGGTAACGAAGACTTAGTAACGAAGACTTGGTAACGAAGACTTAGTAACGAAGACTTGGTAACGAAGACTTAGTAACGAAGACTTGGTAACGAAGACTTAGTAACGAAGACTTGTAACGAAGACTTAGTAACGAAGACTTGGTAACGAAGACTTAGTAACGAAGACTTGGTAACAAAGACTTAGTAACGAAGACTTGGTAACGAAGACTTAGTAACGAAGACTTGGTAACGAAGACTTAGTAACGAAGACTTGCTAACGAAGACTTAGTAACGAAGACTTAGCAACGAAGACTTAGTAACGAAGACTTGGTAACGAAGACTTAGTAACGAAGACTTGGTAACGAAGACTTAGTAACGAAAACTTGGTAACGAAGACTTAGTAACGAAGACTTGGTAACGAAGACTTAGTAACGAAGACTTGGTAACGAAGACTTGGTAACGAAGACTTAGTAACGAAGACTTAGTAACGAAGACTTGGTAACGAAGACTTAGTAACGAAGACTTGGTAACGAAGACTTAGTAACGAAGACTTGGTAACGAAGACTTAGTAACGAAGACTTGGTAACGAAGACTTAGTAACGAAGACTTGGTAACGAAGACTTAGTAACGAAGACTTGGTAACGGGCCTGCCCGATAAAGGGTTAACCAACGAACGATTCATTATATATATATATATATATGTGTGTGTGTGTGTGTGTGTGTGTGTGTGTGTGTGTGTGTGTGTGTGTGTGTGTGTGTGTGTGTGTGTGTGTATCAACATATGTATCAGCTCAGTATCTGAATAAACTTGTTGTGTGCCTGTTCAACCAGGCTGTTGTTGTTAGTGGCCCATTGGACCCACATAGATACCGCAGCTTAGTTGATCTGATCCTGGACGGAGGTAGGATCCAGTTTTCTTTTTCAAGATTTCTACATTAATTCCAGCAATATTTCTGTCAACTGCTGTTAATAGGTTAAACTGCCTGGAACAGGGAGGTTGACACACACACACACACACACACACACACACACACACACACACACACACACACACACACACACACACACATTCCTGCTTCTAAAGAATTTAAAGAATTTCAAGATTCAAAATCCATTTATTTCTTTACATCTGCGCTGCAAAGTTTATCGTAAGCTTCTCTCTTCTATGTGTGGATTATTTGTGTATTGTTCCTGTCACTGTATTGTGCCTTGTTTTGTTACTTATCCTTATCTGTTTATATTTTGTTATCTGTCTGAATGCCACTGCTTGGCCTCTCTCAAATGTTTTCCCCATATTTGAAGTAAATGCTAGAAGTGAAGGCACAAAGAGAAACACAGAGATTCGATACTCTCTTCATCAAACAGAAGAGAACAAAGCAAGAGGTAGAAAGAGTGGAATGGATGGGAGAGGGGAATGGAAGTGAGGAGGGAAGGGATGCTGGTTGCACAAGAAATCCATATCCACAGAAGGCTTGCAGCATAAACTCCAATTAAGGCAACGTTTCACCCTGTTCAGAGCTTTTAACTCAGTGCGAAACGTTGTCCCAATGAATTCGACACGCGACGCGTGTTTTTTCTTCGCTATTGTCGCCAACACGCCATTTTGATTTAGCTCAAACACATCCACTAAAAAAAAAGTAAATCCACTGGAAGCAAGATGAAAAATATTCTCACAAATCCACAAGAGTGGAACTGGGAGACGCAGTGGTTGACCTCAGCACCACTGGACGACAATTTTCTCTGCTACTCACCTGGAAATGTTGGAGACCTTCCGTGTTTTCTCGGCTAACAAGGCCTGGAAGGGGGCAGGAAGACGAGTGGTGGTGAGGGTGGGTCAGGATCCAGGACCATGAGAGAGGAGGAAGCTGGTAAATCCATGCCAAGAGATGGGGGAAAAAATAATCCTGAGGCGAGATTCATATTGATGGAAACAAGCAGAGAGAGCACTTAGATTGGAGAAATGGCAGGGACAAGGAGAGGTTATTGACCTATGCAATAGGTAACGCATGTGATTAGTGAGAGGTTAGTGGGTAACAACGGGCGTCTACCTATCTGTAGTCTACCAGTAATCTTTTTGTGATGTTCTTGTAGTCGATTCCGGTCAGGCTACTCTGTCAACGGGAAAGCTTGGACTTGGAGCAGAACCCTCGATACCGTCAGCAGGTATATCATAGGCATCGCATCCGCGGCCCGATCCCAGACCAACTGGGTGCAGGACTTGGACCAGCTGTTCAATTATAGAACATTAGTAATAATAAACTTTTATATAATTTGAGGATTTCCAAGCAAATATCGTAAATTACCTTCAACGTTGACATAACCCCCTCCAAGTTTCAACGTTAATATAACCCCTCAAAGTTTCAACGTTGATATAACCCCTCAAAGTTTCAACGTTGATATAACCCCCTCCAAGTTTCAACGTTGATATAACCCCTCCAAGTTTCAACGTTGATATAACCCCTCCAAGTTTCAACGTTGACATAACCCCCTCCAAGCTTCAACGTTGATATAACCCCGTCCAAGCTTCAACGTTGATATAACCCCTCCAAGTTTCAACGTTGATATAACCCCGTCCAAGCTTCAACGTTGATATAACCCCTCAAAGTTTCAACGTTGATATAACCCCCTCAAAGTTTCAACGTTGATATAACCCCCTCCAAGTTTCAACGTTGATATAACCCCTCAAGTTTCAACGTTGATATAACCCCTCAAGCTTCAACGTTGATATAACCCGTCAAGCTTCAACGTTGATATAACCCCTCCAAGTTTCAACGTTGATATAACCCCGTCCAAGCTTCAACGTTGATATAACCCTCCAAGTTTCAACGTTGATATAACCCTCCAAGCTTCAACGTTGATATAACCCCGTCCAAGCTTCAACGTTGATATAACCCCTCAAGTTTCAACGTTGATATAACCCCTCCAAGTTTCAACGTTGATATAACCCCTCAAGTTTCAACGTTGATATACCCCTCCAAGTTTCAACGCTGATATAACCCCTCAAGCTTCAACGTTGATATAACCCTCCAAGTTTCAACGTTGATATAACCCCTCCAAGCTTCAACGTTGATATAACCCCTCCAAGTTTCAACGCTGATATAACCCCTCCAAGTTTCAACGCTGATATAACCCCTCAAGCTTCAACGTTGATATAACCCCTCCAAGTTTCAACGCTGATATACCCCTCCAAGTTTCAACGTTGATATAACCCCTCAAGTTTCAACGTTGATATAACCCGTCCAAGTTTCAACGTTGATATAACCCTCAAGTTTCAACGTTGATATAACCCTCAAGTTTCAATGTTGATATAACCCCCCAAGTTTCAACGTTGATATAACCCCTCCAAGTTTCAACGTTGATATAACCCCCTCCAAGTTTCAACGTTGATATAACCCCTCCAAGTTTCAACGTTGATATAACCCCTCCAAGTTTCAACGTTGATATAACCCTCCAAGTTTCAACGTTGATATAACCCTCCAAGTTTCAACGTTGATATAACCCTCAAGTTTCAACGTTGATATAACCCTCCAAGTTTCAACGTTGATATAACCCCTCCAAGTTTCAACGTTGATATAACCCCTCCAAGTTTCAACGTTGATATAACCCCTCCAAGTTTCAACGTTGATATAACCCCTCCAAGTTTCAACGTTGATATAACCCCTCCAAGTTTCAACGTTGATATAACCCCTCCAAGTTTCAACGTTGATATAACCCCCCCAAGTTTCAACGTCACGAACATAAAAACAGCAGCAACACTCACTAAATATACTCCTGAAATATGTGGCTACAAACGTTGGAATTAATGTATTGTAAAGATGAGTCCCAACATCAATAAACCTTACGGTGTGATATTTAGATGGGTGGTCTGATACTCTCACGTTCCCTGCCTGTTGATGTCACTGCTTCTGTAGCAGTGAGTCTCACTCTCTGGCTGCTGATATTGCTGTCACTGCTTCTGTAGCAGTGAGTCTCACTCTCTGGCTGCTGATATTGCTGTCACTGCTTCTGTAGCAGTGAGTCTCACTCTCTGGCTGCTGATATTGCTGTCACTGCTTCTGTAGCAGTGAGTCTCACTCTCTGGCTGCTGATATTGCTGTCACTGCTTCTGTAGCAGTGAGTCTCACTCTCTGGCTGCTGATATTGCTGTCACTGCTTGGGTAATAGTGAGTTCAGCTTTCTGGCTGCTGGTGTTGTTGTCACAGCATCTGTAGCAGAGTCATGGCAATATCTGGATGAATTTAACTCGTTGGAGTGTTTTCTTCTCCTGTACACCGACACTCACTTTAACAGTTGCTGGTTCATGCGGGGCTTAAACTACTCCCATATATTACTTTGAGAGGAAGAGCAACATTAGTTAATGTATTAATGTATTAATGTATTAACTCTGTAAACTAATTGCAACAGCTATAATAAGTGAGAATGAAAACTGATGGACAGTGCCAGAGATTAATGAGTCTTAAGTAAAAAATACCTGTTGTTTACAGCACAGTTTTGGGAGTTTTATTTATGAATTGTTCTTTTTGACATACTCGCTGACGAAAGAATATAGGAATGTTTATGTGTCGTCATTTGTCAGGGTCTGAGCTATACACGTCATTCAATCATGGGTCATCTGCCACACGAGGTCCATCATGGGTGGCTCTCTGAACTACACACCTCAATAGACCATGGGTCACCTGCCACACCTGGTATATCATGGGTGGCTGGCTTTTTGTGCGCTCTGACAAAAACAATTACCTGTTTCATTTGGGTAATGAGGTACAGAGTTTGCCTGAGCATGTAAGGCATTTTTCATCCTCTTACACATGTTTTTATGGTGAGAAATCTACAAATCAATATCATTTGTTATTGTGTTGCTATCGCTTTTTGCATTGACTTTGTAGCAACTATGTCTGGCTCTTTCCTGACCTTTTTGTAATAATTTTGGATGTGCAGGCGTAATGCGAACTTGAATGGGAATAAATATAGGTAGGTGACGGATATAGTACAATACATATTACAGGCAAAGCATTCTTTATAAAAATAGTTTCCATATATCGTTCATTCATAATCTAAATATAAAAATTATTATTATTATTATTATTATTATTATTATTATTATTATTATTATTAAAACTAAGCCCTAAATCCAACAGGGTCCATAAAAAATTAACTTATAGTAGGTCAAAGAGGTCATATACCTTTGATAAACTTTAATATGTGAAATGTAAACAAGGATGTGTGGAACACATCTTGTGACATATGGAGGTGTGTACATTATGAGAGAGTAATATGATTTCAGGAGTCACTGAAGCATTGTGGTCTCTACTGATGCTTTCAGAAAGACCGTTACAGTGACTATCCTCTGCCATGGTGGCCACCTTCACCTACAGTGACTATCCTCAGCCATGGTGGCCACCTTCACCTACAGTGACTATCCTCATCCATGGTGGCCACCTTCACCTACAGTGACTATCCTCAGCCATGGTGGCCAACTTCACCTACAGTGAATATCCTCATCCATGGTGGCCACCTTCACCCCCTTCTCCCTCCGTAACAATACACCCCCAGTGTTGTCCTCCCGTCTCATCTCGTGCACGGTAATGAAGAAGGAGCATCACAGCGCTGGTCACAGCTTCCCCCCATAAACAATATCATTGGAAATATCATAAAAGGTTCAGGTTCTCAGACGTGCCATAACACAGGACAATTGTAGCGAGCGCCACTATGTCGGGACGCTGGGCTATATTCGTTGCATCCACTGTCTTAGATGACTCTAGGGTCGTTTTTACCGGTGTCCTACACTCAGGAACATTACCAAGGATGTCAGAACATCCCGTGGCGTTTCTTAATCTTTCCAGGTTTCGTCAGATGAATCTGACGATCATCTGACATCATCGATTATCAGTGGAATACAATGCTGAATCATATACAATTATCATATATAATGTATCATACAATTATGAAACATAATATATATACAATTATCATACATAACGTATATGTAATTATCATATATAATATTATAATTCATAGTTTTAAGATGACTTCGAAGGCATAGTATATATGCCTATGATTCATCTCTATATAGTTAGTATTTACACAGAGGATTTTGACGTTTCTTTTAAGGGGTTTCAAATATTTATAGATTTAACATTTTCACCATTAAAATTATTATTTCTTGGGTTAAAAATAAACATTTATTTAGAGAAACAGTTTCTGATCTTATAGACAAAATTGAACTTACCTTATATAATTCCTGTCTTCCCAGATGGTTATGGGTTGATTTTATTTCCTGCCAACTCAGATAATTATAATCGATCTCCATATAATTTCTGCCTAATTATATGCTCACAGGTCGATTCCCTTATATTTTCTGCTTTATTTTGTCGGTTACATAGAAAGAAACTGCGGCTCTTTAATACATTTGTCGACACTACTTACTGGTCGAACCGGATTAATTACTGGCGATAAATCCACTCGTCACTGTGATTGAAAATTACTCTCTCGCAAGAAATCCCTAAGTGGCCACTTATTCTTTCTTTCCCGTGTGGTCTTAGACGTAATTTATGTAGTCTTTTAGGGGTAATTAAGTAGTCTTAGTAGTAGCACATGTTTGCACGAAATACTATGTATACTATGAGCCTTCGATTTATTGTGCCCTCGTTGCAGAAAAAATGTAAACACTACATCTCTTATTGTAGTGTGTACCCTCACTCGTAGCAGTGCTTGAGCGTGGGTAGGCTCTGTCCAGCATAGGTCAATTGTTTATTGGAGTGTTCTTCCATCTTTGTTCTACTCTCTTCTATCCTACCACAACTGTTACCCTTTCCCATTCTTGCCAACCTCATACCCAACAAACAAAAAATATATAATATCTATCTATCTATCTATCTATCGAAATATATATATATATATATATATATATATATATATATATATATATATATATATATATATATATATATATATATATATATATATGTATTATTGTGACCACGAACAAGTGGTATTGATTGACAATAACAACATCTATATGATTGAACCCATGTGTTTGGCCCGCTCATGGTGAGCAACACACATGACGCTCTAACCCACAGGAACACGCAATCCTACAAAGCCAAGCACCCAGCCAAGCTAGGTGTGTTACCCTTGGTCCCACACCACCGTATGTCCTCGAACCAAGGGTAACACACCTAGCTTGGCTGGGTGCTTAGTTTTTGAAGGATTGCGTGGTCATGTGGGTTAGAGCGTCATGTGTGATTTTCCAACTATGAGGCGGGCCAAAACAACATGGATTCGAATCCTTGGCTAATCGCAGTGTTTATTATATATATATATATATATATATATATATATATATATATATATATATATATATATATATATATATATATATATATATATTCAACGCGTCGGTCAGGGTGACCCAAAAAGAAAGAAAATCCTCAAAAAGAAAATACTTTCATCATCATTCAACACTTTCACCTCACTCATACATAATCACTGTCTTTGCAGAGGTGCTGAGATACGACAGTTTAGAAGTCCCTCCAAACTGCCAATATCACACACACACACACACACACAATTATACGTTCTCTTTAAATTTCTTCAACAAGTAATTGAAATGCAATTTCGAAATTCAATAATGTCAAATTATTTTTTGCCAATGAAATATTATGGCTATTGCAGGAATTTTATGATAATTCTTATTTGTGATGTAATTTTCTAGACACTCTTCTATTATATAATGGATTGTTTACATGCCAGGTGTGAGGCGACAGAACGTCTGGGTGAAGCAATCACTTGCACCTTACACTACGTCTTGGCTTTACCAGTGTGTGTCTGCTTGCGTGCGGGCACCAGCTCACATAAACACGCCTGGGGGAGCCCACTCCGCCGAATATTGGAGACTATTGATGTCTGCTGTAACCCATGGTGATTATCCTTTTATCCTCTCTCCGCCCTCCTCTCCAAACCTAGCCACCCCTCTCACTACCACACTTATCTTCTCTCCTGACCTCTTTTCGACGTCTCTCTTCCTCTTTCTGGCTAATGCAGGTTTTTCCCTTCTCTCTCTCTCTTTTACCTTATTCTTATTTTTACGTTTTCTTTGGACATTGCTCCTTTTCTTACTCCTTCTCTTTTCCATTTATTTTTGTTCCTTACCATCTTGTTTTTATTTTCTTTAGATTAAACTTCATTCTGTGTTTTTCCTTGGGTTGCATTTCCAATTTCCCCAATTTCCCGTTTAATTGCGTCTTTTTTTTTCTTTCCCTCCTCGTCCATTTTACATCTGTACTTGTCTTAAGGAATTTCAACAGTATTTCTCTCTTCTCTTTTATTTCCGACTCGCTAAAAGCGCCACACATCGTTCACGTCCTCTGGTCACTGCCCAGGAGCGAGCTGATTTTTCCGTCTGACATTAGCCTACCTGGTGACTGTTACTGTGGCACCTAGTGACCGATATTGTAGCACCTAGTGACTGTTATCGTGGCACCTAGTGACTGTTATCGTGACATTTGGTAACTTACTGTGGCACATAGTGACTGTTATCGTGGCACCTAGCGACTGTTATCGTGGCACCTAAGTGACCGATATTGTAGCACCTAGTGACTGTTATCGTGGAACCTAGTGACTGTTATCGTGACATTTGGTAACTTACTGTGGCACATAGTGACTGTTATCGTGGCACCTAGTGACTGTTATCGTGGCACCTAGTGACTGTTATCGTGGCACCTAAGTGACCGATATTGTAGCACCTAGTGACTGTTATCATAGCACCTAGTGACTGTTATCATGGCACCTAAGTGACCGATATTGTAGCACATAGTGACTGCTATCGTGACATTTGGTAACTGTTACTGTGGCACCTAGTGACTGTTATCGTGGCACCTAGTGACTGTTATCGTGGCACCTAAGTGACTGATATTGTAGCACCTAGTGACTGTTATCGTGGCACCTAGTGAATGTTACTGTGGCACCTAGTGACCGATATTGTGGTACCTTGTGACTGTCATTGTGACATACTTGTGCCATTGCCCACATATCTTTGTTTGCATAGTGTTTAATAAGCTAAGTGGTGTCCCGTAGCTCGGTTGGTAGCGCACTCAGCTGAAACACTGAGGTCCGTGGTTTGATCCCCAGTACGGGTGGAAACATTAGGACGTGTTTCCTTAAGACAACTGCTGTGCATGTTCACCTATCAGTAAAATAGGTACCTGGGTGTTAGTCGACTGGTGTGGGTCGACTAACACCCAAAATTGACCTAATTTGCCCTAAATGCTTTGCATAAGAAGGGGCTTTCTGTATAGTAGTATGTCATTGATGTCAACTATGGTCTGTATACCTTGTACTTGTAGAAATAAAGATATTATTATTATTATTATTATTATTATTATTAATTATTATTATTATTATTATTATTATTATTATTATTATTATTATTATTATTATTATTATTATTATTATTATTATTAATTATTATTATTATCTTATGCAATGATTCCTAAATTTTTGTAAGCAAAAATAACCATGTAATCTAATCTAGCATTGCAAAAATAATGACTATATTGGTTATTCTTCAACTACCTAGCTAAGGATAGCCTAATTATAGTTACTAATAATAAAATTTATTATTTGCGCGACGTTCAGATTGATTTCTCAAGAATTATTGCAAGAATATTTCTAGTAGGTTTATTCAGGAAGGCTTAGTTTTCTTTTTTTTACAATTTTTTAATTATTATATACCTGTAAATTACAACTGCTGCGGTTTGGCAGTGGTCCAGTAGAGAGCGAAACGTCTTGGTAAAGTTTCTGCCACTATACTGTGACTTTATATTCTTTAGGGTAACCCAGTAAAGCCAGAGTGACTTATTTCACATGATGTTTTTCACTCTCAGACTAACCTCTCTGAGTAAAGCGAGTGAACTAACTCACAATAATTCTCTGCCTAAACTACACAGTACTTGCTGACCAATCCAACTTGGCAGGATCGGGTTTAAACTAAAAAAAAAACAAAGAAAACCCCGCCACGACATACAGTATACACATGACCCGACCAGTGGTATTGTGGGCCTCACATACGCTCGGCCGGATGTTCTATCACGCGGTAAACCACCCGGCTGCTGCCTCGCTGCAATTACACGAGGAAATAAAACACACATTTACGATATTTCGGTACGCAGTACATTAAATTTAGTTGTAAATAATCGAAAATTGCTAATATGATTTGTAATATGTATATATAACTGCCGATTTGCGCTGCACCGACAGAAAATGTTTGAGTATTCAGTATCGGTTTTCGGATAAACGGATATGGCAACATATTGTTTATAGTTAAGTGGATTACTCATATACGTAATTTGTTTTTCCAAACAGTTATTAAAAGAGTGTTATATAAATAATAAATAATACACACGTACGTTCAAAAATGCATTATAAATGAATATCTCCCCCCAAAAATTATGCATTTCGGTCGCTACACGATCCGCGAAAGAAGTAGTGCAGAGTGTGGTATGCTGGCGATGCTGTTTAATATTAGTGTTCAAGATTTTCAGCCAATCACAAGAGGCATTCACAAGTTATCACAGGGAAACTAATTCCTCCAATTTCTTTAATAAAAATGGACACATTAGGATATACGCAGCCCAACCTAAATTCAAAACTTTTCATCAACACCAGCTAAGAAAGTTTAAAGCCAAACGAAAGAGGTGTTCTGTAGGTATCTCACATAGATCAACATCCCATAATACACTAAGTTTGAAGCCGTTCAGAAGTTGCATTATCAAGTTATCGTTGTGCAACAATTGTGCAACATTTGGGTATCTTTATTCTGGAAAGGTTTCTCCAGGCAGTGGCTTCTTCAGTCCAATGCAGAGAAAGGTGGAAGATGAGGAGGAGTTTGAGGTAATCAGTCCCTCAGGCTGGAGTCGATGTGTTCAGTCCATCAATCTTGACATTTATCAAGATTGATGGAATAGAGATAAATAGTATAAAATACCGACACGAATGAAAAATAAACACAAATACAGTATAATACAATCCTTTATTGACAACATTTCGCCCACTGTGTGGGCGAAACGTAGGGCGAAACGTAGTTAATGAAGGATCGCATTATACTGAATTTGTGTCTATTTTTCCAAGATTGATGGAAGCAGATGACTTTTTTTGGACAGACAGCGCGGGTTTCACGATGACAGCGCGGGTTTAAGGATGACAGCGCGGGTTTCACGATGACAGCGCGGGTTTCACGATGACAGCGCGGGTTTCACGATAACAGCGCGGGTTTCACGATGATAGAGCGGGTTTCACGATGACAGCGCGGGTTTCACGATGACAGCGCGGGTTTCACGATAACAGCGCGGGTTTCACGATGATAGAGCGGGTTTCACGATGACAGCGCGGGTTTCACGATGACAGCGCGGGTTTCACGATAACAGCGCGGGTTTCACGATGATAGAGCGGGTTTCACGATGACAGCGCGGGTTTCACGATGACAGCGCGGGTTTCACGATAACAGCGCGGGTTTCACGATGACAGCGCGGGTTTCAGGATGACAGCGCGGGTTTCAGGATGACAGCGCGGGTTTCAGGATGACAGCGCGGGTTTCAGGATGACAGCGCGGGTTTCAGGATGACAGCGCGGGTTTCAGGATGACA
The DNA here is from genome assembly GCA_009830355.1 of Cherax destructor. Taxonomy (NCBI): domain Eukaryota; kingdom Metazoa; phylum Arthropoda; class Malacostraca; order Decapoda; family Parastacidae; genus Cherax; species Cherax destructor. Next base: position 1,180,557 of record WNWK01000026.1, read on the forward strand.
GCGCGGGTTTCAGGATGACAGCGCGGGTTTCAGGATGACAGCGCGGGTTTCACGATGACAGCGCGGGTTTCAGGATGACAGCGCGGGTTTCACGATGACAGCGCGGGTTTCACGATGACAGCGCGGGTTTCACGATGACAGCGCGGGTTTCACGATGACAGCGCGGGTTTCACGATGACAGCGCGGGTTTCAGGATGACAGCGCGGGTTTCACGATGACAGAGCGGGTTTCACGATGACAGCGCGGGTTTCACGATGACAGCGCGGGTTTCACGATGACAGCGCGGGTTTCACGATGACAGCGCGGGTTTCACGATGACAGCGCGGGTTTCACGATGACAGCGCGGGTTTCACGATGACAGAGCGGGTTTCACGATGACAGCGCGGGTTTAAGGATGACAGCGCGGGTTTAAGGATGACAGCGCGGGTTTCACGATGACAGCGCGGGTTTCACGATGACAGCGCGGGTTTCAGGATGACAGCGCGGGTTTCAGGATGACAGCGCGGGTTTCAGGATGACAGCGCGGGTTTCAGGATGACAGAGCGGGTTTCACGATGACAGAGCGGGTTTCACGATGACAGAGCGGGTTTCACGATGACAGCGCTTAATCAGCGGCATCAGTCTCAGACTTTCTTCAAGTATCAATATGACTTCTGAACTAGTTCAGCTAACAGAATAACAGAGAGATTAATGCAAGTTAAATTTTAATTGAAGTCTGAAATCGAATTTCAAATCGTCTTAAAAAACGAATTGTTCTTTGGCAATATCAGCCACGAATATGTTCTCAGGTGTTAGCATACAGCGCATGTATGTTATCAGGTGCTAGAATACAGCGCATGTATGTTCTCAGGTGCTAGAATACAGCGCATGTATGTTCTCAGGTGTTACCATGCAATACAAGCGTATTCACATATGTCAGCACGAATCATAATTTTTTATTTCCTGCAATGTGAATGATAATGATCAGGATTAGACAGCTTCTTCGTGGCCACCAAAAATATTCTGTACTTTATATAGTAATTTAACACACCGACCTCCTTCTAAATGTATGTTGGTGAACGCCACTGTGTTCTGATCACTTCAATCAAGGCGTCAAACATTTACTGGGAATGATCCAAACACTTTTCCATAGATTTCCCCGGTGTCTTATCCTCCTCCTGACACAGGCCGTGTAAGTGTGTCCCATCGGATCAATATTTCTCTTCCCCGTTAATGTATTAAGACTGAAGACTAAATGAATGAGAATTAACCGACAATACTCTCTCATCTCCGTGATGACTGCATCTCTCTGGCTTGATGTCGAGAGACGCAGTGATGCTGGCACATCTGTGTTTATCGTGGCTGCTGATGAACATCTCCTGTTCCTCCATCAATAAGACATTACTCTTGTATTGTGTTCATCAGTGTTCATCAGTGTTCATCAGTGTAACCTTTGGCCTGACATGTTGGTTTGATCGTCATTGCAACATTTACTTACACTGTTGAATTTATAGTTTAAAAGCTTTAAACGTAGATCATCTCGTTATAAACCCCGTCCATATCTAATATATACTACACCTAACTTAAAAATAGAGAAAAACATTGGAAGATTTACATTGTTAGAAAGCTGACGTTTGGCACCATAGATAGGAAAATGACACTGGGAAATGAGTTTATGCTTACTACCATCCTTTACTGCCTACGACATTCAGCTAACACACCGGTCCAGTTCCTATTTACTGCTAGGCATACAGAAGCAACGGTAATCAAGAGACTTGTTCATGCGCCTTGCTCAGCTTGGATATTGTTTACCTGGAGTTTACCTGGACAGAATTCCAGGGGTCAACGCCCCCGCGGCCCGGTCTGTGACCAGGCCTCATGTTGGACTTGATAAGTTATTAAATTATATACATTTTTGCTTGTGAGAAGGATATTATTTTTCATTTTAGATTTACGTGTCCTTGGTGACATTTTGCCCCTCAGTCCCCCCAAAAAAATCCGTTCGTCCGTTTTCGGTGGTTTTGCCATTAATGATAATTATACCATACTGAGCGTGGGGATGCGTAGTTCAAACCTGGATAATTCTTTCCACACTTATTCAGGAAAAATATGCTGGGTGAATAAGACACAATTCCAGAGAGTATCATTACTGTGACGTTTCTCCTTTAGAAATGGCTTCTACGTTCAATGAAACATGTTCAACAGGCGAAATGTCTCAATAAAATTCCTCTTTGTAATTGTTTTTTTTTATATATACCAACTTGTAGGCTCTATGTCATTTGCCACTACAAATATCCTTGTACCAAGATGACATTAGCAGAGCCTATGCTTGTACACAAGTGTAAGAGAGCCATCTCAGGCACTGGAACAAGAGAAATGATAAGACACATGTACAACAGTTAGGTACCTTTTGTACCTAACTCTTGCACGTATCTTACTTATCAACATGTCGGTACTGAATACCATATTCACGTTCAACACAGAAATGATCTACAGAGATCCCAGCAGGTAGAGGCATTACAACAAACATTCTTCGTTGACCGTAACTGCTACTTCCATCAGTACAGTACAAAGTACAAAGGGTGGTAAGCATCATCTCAGTAACTCTGAACACACATGATGCTGTTCCATGCTACTTTGGGTCTGCTACGTTACGTTGACTTCACTTCGCCACTGCCTATGACTGGTATTCGCCACAATATATATATTATTGTCTTCTCATTCTCGTGATCGAGGTCCAGGAAGCTAGACTTATCTAGTAAAGATGTTCTAGGTGAATTCACTTGTGGTTTTCATCCAAAGGTATGTGTGTCTAAGTGAATGTTTAAGAGCGCTCCCTTTCCTGTACAGACAAAAATAAACATGATGTATTGGTAATATTGGAAAATCGATCAATTGCAAAGAATGATTTATTATAAATAAAAATGGGGAAATCATTACAGTGATTTGTTTTAACTTCTTGTGCAGTTTTTACGGATTTTAAAAAAAATTAAGCTTTCAGTGCGCGCCACCGACGCGAAGTGTAGCTCAAAGAGGAGCAATGAAATTGGTGCCATCACAAAAAAATGCCCTTTTTGCTGCAACCTCGTCCCCTTGAGGAAAAAACAATATTGCCGTCCTAGTTGTGGCTGCATATTTCAAGTAATGGATGGCTTACCGGACCTGGTACAGTGCTCATGCTTCTTACCTCTGCTGTGAGCAGCTGATGGGAAAGATTGTCTTAAGTTTGGATAACGAGTCATCTTCTGGATAATACCTTGTACTGACTGGGATAAATGTATACTGAGATGTAACGTGTCTGTGTCACATTTAGTGAATGGAGAATCGAGCCTCCAGTTTTTGTGCTAGTTAACTCACACGGGTTTAGAGCTATACATGCTAAACTAAAATGATATATACTATTAGTGTGTTTATAATCCATTTCTATATTCAGTTAAAAAATATTCGAGTCTGACAATTAATTTGAAATAATAAATGCGATTGTCTTTACTATTGTTACTTGTGATTGTTGATGTTTTGTTTAGGTTACTGTAGTGGTCGCTTTAGTGGTGATGGATACTGTAGTGGTCGCTTTAGTGGTGATGGATACTGTAGTGGTCGCTTTAGTGGTGATGGATACTGTAGTGGTCGCTTTAGTGGTGATGGATCCTTGCATAGTTTTACTGGGATATTCACTTGAGAAGTGATCTCCAGGATCCTGTGACCACAGGTAATAGTGGTGATGGAGCAGTAACACCTTGTGGTGATGACACTGGAGTAGTAACACCTGTGTGGTGACCAGACACTGGAGTAGTAACACCTGGGGAGGTGACCTGGACTTGGGTAGTAACACCTGTGTGGTGACCAGACACTGAGTAGTACCCTTGTGGTGACCAGAACTGGAGTAGTAACACCTGTGTGGTGACCAGACACTGGTAGTACTTGTGGTGAACTGGATACCTGTGTGGTGACCCAGACATTGGGTAGTGACACCTGTGTGGTGACCCAGACACTGGAGTAGTGACACCTGTGTGGGTAGACCCAGACATTGGGTAGTGACACCTGTGTGTGCCCAGACCTGGAGTGTGACACTGTGTGGTGACCCAGACACTGAGTAGTAACACCTGTGTGGTGACCAGACACTGGAGTAGTAACACCTTGTGGTGAGCCCAGACACTGGAGTAGTACCCTGTGTGGTGACCCAGACACTGGAGTAGTACACCTGTGTGGTCCAGACACTTGGGTAGGATACACCTGTGTGGTGACAGACACTGGAGTAGTAACACCTGTGTGGTGACCCAGACACTGAGTAGTGACACCTTGTGGTGACCAGACACTGGAGTAGTGACACTGTGTGGTACTCCAGACTTGAGTAGTGACACCTGTGTGGTCCCGCACTGGTGAGGAACTGTAGTGGTGACCCAGACACTGGAGTAGTAACACTGGTGGGACCAGACACTGGAGTAGTGGAACACCTGTGTGGTGACCAGACATGGAGGTACACCTTGTGGTGACCCAGACACTGAGTGAACCTTGTGGTGACCAGAACTGGAGTGTAACCTTTGTGGTGACGGAACTGAGTAGTACACTTTGTGGTGAGGAACTGAGTGGTTTAGTGGTGATGGATACTGTAGTGGTCGCTTTAGTGGTGATGGATACTGTAGTGGTCGCTTTAGTGGTGATGGATACTGTAGTGGTCGCTTTAGTGGTTATGGATACTATAGTGGTCGCTTTAGTGGTGATGGATCCTTGCATAGTTTTACTGGGATATTCACTTGAGAAATGATCTCCAGACTCCTGTGACCACAGGTAATAGTGGTGATGGAGTAGTAACACCTGTGTGGTGACCCAGACACTGGAGTAGTAACACCTGTGTGGTGACCCAGACACTGGAGTAGTAACACCTGTGTGGTGACCCAGACACTGGAGTAGTAACACCTGTGTGGTGACCCCGACACTGGAGTAGTAACACCTGTGTGGTGACCCAGACACTGGAGTAGTAACACCTGTGTGGTGACCCAGACACTGGAGTAGTAACACCTGTGTGGTGACCCAGACACTGGAGTAGTAACACCTGTGTGGTGACCCAGACACTGGAGTAGTAACACCTGTGTGGTGACCCAGACACTGGAGTAGTGACACCTGTGTGGTGACCCAGACACTGGAGTAGTGACACCTGTGTGGTGACCCAGACACTGGAGTAGTAACACCTGTGTGGTGACCCAGACACTGGAGTAGTAACACCTGTGTGGTGACCCAGACACTGGAGTAGTAACACCTGTGTGGTGACCCAGACACTGGAGTAGTGACACCTGTGTGGTGACCCAGACACTGGAGTAGTAACACCTGTGTGGTGACCCAGACACTGGAGTAGTGACACCTGTGTGGTGACCCAGACACTGGAGTAGTAACACCTGTGTGGTGACCCAGACACTGGAGTAGTAACACCTGTGTGGTGACCCAGACACTGGAGTAGTGACACCTGTGTGGTGACCCAGACACTGGAGTAGTGACACCTGTGTGGTGACCCAGACACTGGAGTAGTAACACCTGTGTGGTGACCCAGACACTGGAGTAGTAACACCTGTGTGGTGACCCAGACACTGGAGTAGTAACACCTGTGTGGTGACCCAGACACTGGAGTAGTAACACCTGTGTGGTGACCCAGACACTGGAGTAGTGACACCTGTGTGGTGACCCAGACACTGGAGTAGTAACACCTGTGTGGTGACCCAGACACTGGAGTAGTAACACAACTTCGTGAGAGCCGCTGGAGACTGGTGCCAATATTGGCCCCGTGCACTTTGAAGCTCTTGTCAAGTAATTTCTAAGTTTGGCTTACCATTTAACACACACATACACACACACACACACACACACAACACACATACACACACACACACACACACACACAAACAAGGAACTCCCCTGCAAGGGAGGTTCCTTGATGCTGGTGAGGGGCTCTTGATGTAGGGAATTGGATCTGTGCTTCAATTTCCTGACTAAAGCCTGAATGCCTTCCATCCTCCCCCCACAAGCGTTGTATAACCTCACGTGTTTAGCGCTCTCCCATAATAATAATAATAATAATAATAATAATAATAATAATAATAATAATAATAATAATAATAATAATAATAATAATAATAATAATAATATTAATAATAATAATGGTACAAGAGGCTCGTGACTGTTACCCTCTGTATTAAACCTGTGTGTGTGTTTGTGTGTGTGTGTGTGTACAGTACTCACCTGGTCACTTTTAAAATATCTCGTGTCTGTGAATTGTTTGGTTGTGACATGTGTGCCTTGTGGTTCATAAGGTGAATTTCCGTGGCACTTGTTGTCTGTATAGTCTGTCAGGTGTTAGAAGTCTGTAAATCAGACCATAACAGTATTCTACAAATACCTATTCAGCTACAGCCTACGACCGCTGAGTAACTAGCGACAAAGTTAACGCTCCACGAATTACTTCTGCACCATTATTCCTCTAAAATGTTAAAAAAAAAAGTCTGAAACTAGTGCGTATTCGTGAGAAAATAGTTGCAATGGGGACTAACCTTCAGCAAGCAAGGAAATTCCTGCCGTATCCCTGGATTTTCCCCAGTATCGCACTGCAAGAGAGATAAAAGCATTACACAAGGGCCAATTCTCTTGTATTTACAACACTAAATACGCATTTTTTATGGGGAAAAAATTGAGCAAAATTGTCACATTTTACTTGAGATAGAACATTTTTATATTTCGAAATATTTTCACATTTTTTTTTAGATTCTTCGGGTATTTTTAGGAAATTGTAACATAACGGCAGCTTGATGGAGAGCGAATAAGAGGTGCCAGGAATACCCAAACAATATTGTCAGAAATAGAATAGGTTTGATAAATGTGCAAATGGAAGTGATTGGAGGTGAGGACAGGTGAAAGGGCGTGGTAATTGAGGACAGGTGAGAGGGCGTAGTAGGCAAGGATAGATGAGAGCGTGGTAG
>WNWK01000027.1:0-75000 GCA_009830355.1 Cherax destructor
TGTGACACTGGCAGGTGTGTGTCTCTGTGACACTGGCAAGGTGTGTCTCTGTGACACTGGCAGGGTGTGTGTCTCTGTGACACTGGCAGGGGTGTGTCTCTGTGACACTGGTAAGATGTGTGTCTCTGTGACACTGGTAAGATGTGTGTCTCTGTGACACTGGCAGGGTGTGTGTCTCTGTGACACTGGCAGGGTGTGTCTCTGTGACACTGGCAAGGTGTTTTCTCTGTGACACTGGCAAGGTGTGTGTCTCTGTGACACTGGCAAGGTGTCTGTCTCTGTGACACTGGCAGGGTGTGTGTCTCTGTGACACTGGCAAGGTGTGTGTCTCTGTGACACTGGCAAAGTGTGTGTCTCTGTGACATTGGCAAGGTGTGTGTCTCTGTGACACTGGCAAAGTGTGTGTCTCTGTGACACTGGCAGGGTGTGTGTCTCTGTGACACTGGCAGGGTGTGTGTCTCTGTGACACTGGCAGGGTGTGTGTCTATGTGACACTGGCAGGGTGTGTGTCTCTGTGACACTGGCAAGGTGTGTGTCTCTGTGACACTGGCACGGTGTGTGTCTCTGTGACACTGGCAGGGTGTGTCTCTGTGACACTGGCAGGGTGTGTGTCTCTGTGACACTGGCAAGGTGTGTGTCTCTGTGACACTGGCAAGGTGTGTGTCTCTGTGACATTGGTAAGATGTGTGTCTCTGTGACACTGGTAAGATGTGTGTCTCTGTGACACTGGCAAGGTGTGTGTCTCTGTGACACTGGCAAGGTGTGTGTCTCTGTGACACTGGCACGGTGTGTGTCTCTGTGACACTGGCAGGGTGTGTGCTCTGTGACACTGGCAGGTGTGTGTCTCTGTGACACTGGTAAGATGTGTGTCTCTGTGACACTGGTAAGATGTGTGTCTCTGTGACACTGGCAGGGTGTGTGTCTCTGTGACACTGGCAGGGTGTGTCTCTGTGACACTGGCAAGGTGTGTGTCTCTGTGACACTGGCAAGGTGTGTGTCTCTGTGACACTGGCAAGGTGTGTGTCTCTGTGACACTGGCAAGGTGTGTGTCTCTGTGACACTGGCAAGGTGTGTGTCTCTGTGACACTGGCAGTGTGTGTGTCTCTGTGACACTGGCAAGGTGTGTGCCTCTGTGACACTGGCAAGGTGTGTGCCTCGTAGCCCAGTAGTAAAGCGCTGGACTTGTTACCATTCAGGACCAAGCTTCAATCCCCGTCCAATCTTCTGCTTATTCATTGATAGTCGTTTATTATGACTTATCTCGAATTCACCTTGAAGAGGTTCAGGAGCAGTGATGGGTTTTGATAATAGGTCCGAAATTGCAATACTGTCGCTCTAACTAATGAATTCGAGTCAATGAATCTTGGAGATCTTTCACAAGCTTTTATTAAGAATTTCTGATGCGACCAGCAGTAAATAACTGATTTTAACTAAATTTCTTTCTAAGTTATTTGACATGCTGAAAATTCCTGATAAACGAATATAATAACTATTGAGTGAGGTGATACGAACTCGTATTATCTGTAATTAACAGCCTGTTGTATTTGCCATTTATTGAAAAACCTCATAATTAAATGTGTTTTTAATTGTTAATATTCCATGCGTGTCGATATGAGTGTGTTCGGGGTTCACGTAAGTGCTTTTCATAATTTGAATGTGTGTTTCAATGTTAATTTTTTTGCCATATGTTTGTGCAGTACTTATTTGAAATTTGTTTTTTTTAGCTTCTATGTCTTCGTGCATGAGCCTCTGTTTGCATGTTCATATTTGTATAAGCACTCAATCACCATAAATTACAATATCCGCAAGGGACAACATAGTAGGCACACTTCATACTGTTGTCCCAAGGTGATGATTGCAGGGGTGTACACCCTGCCACGGAATAGCAGGAGGCCAAGACAAGAGTATGGTGAAAACAACAGAGCAATGGTGGACACATTAGCTGAGGCGGCCAGGAGGGCCCATATGTGTTTTAATATGTGCGCATTAGTTCAAGTATTTACAACAGAAACCTAGAGAAGGAAATTTGGAGATGGTCGTTCGTTGGAGAGGAGAGCAGTTAGTGTTGTGGATGGCAAAGCGAAGTTCAAAAACCAAAAGGAAATCACGTTTTCTTTTTGCGTTAATACAATCCACTACTTTTACATTCTCTAATGTTTATGTGAGCAGCGAGTAGTCACGCCTGTCTTCCGGCCTCTTTGCATCATCACAAATGGGATACAAATCTTCAAGAGAAAGACGTTAACAAAGACTTTTACAAAGACTACACTGGTCCCTAGATTTGGGGTGGGATTCGGTGAGGAGAAAGGATGGGGTCCAGAGGATAGGAGCGTTCTTGGAACGGAGGATGGAGTCGCAGGGAGGGAGGGGCTGGGAAGGAGAGTTAGGAAAGGGAGAATAATCCTTTGCCATATTCCGTTGGGGATCAACTCGAATCCTGGAAGCAACGGTATATTCCAGCACCGAGTTGGGGATGAAGCCTAAGCTGCCTCATAGTGTACGAGAGTTGGGAAAGGGAAGGAGAGGGAGGAGGAAGCTAGCGGATATGGCGAGGTAAAATAGATACTATGATAAATGAGAGATAAATAAAAAGAATAAGTTCGAGAAACAGGTGTTGATCAGTGAAAAAAGTGAAAATATATCCTAAAGTGCTCCCGAGTTTCATACAATGAGACAAGAGCATAAAAGACTAGGAAAAAGTGGGAAAATAAAGTCAGAAAAGTGGATGGAACGTGCAGAGAAACAAGACAGAATAAGTAAAAGACAAAAAGATAGGAGAGTGTGCAGCGAGGCAGGAGCAGAAGCCAGGCTGGAGCCTATGATCCCATAATATAGCTCAGTCCGAGGAGCACCACAATAATTATGATCGGCTTTATAATTTCATCATAAAAACGCAGCCGCCATTATGAGCTTCCACACTTACGCCAGAGTGCGTGTATATGCGTGTGAATTAATGAATGCTTGTCTGAGTGTATCAGTGCCCGCTTAAGTGAGGTGAGTCACACATTGTGAGTATGAGTGTGTCAGTGAGTACTTGAGTGTGTGGGTGAATCGATGTGTGCTTTTGTGTGTGTGTGTGTGTTTACTCACCTATATATGGTTGTAGGGGTCGAGTGATAGCTCCTGGCCCCGTCTCTTCACTGATCGCTACTAGGTCCTCTCTTTCCCTGCTCCATGAGCTTTATCAACCCTCGTCTTAAAACTATGTATGGTTCCTGCCTCCACTACGTCCCTAGCCAGACTATTCCACTTCCTGACAACTCTATGACCAAAGAAATACTTCCTGAAATTCCTTTGACTCATCTGAGTCTTTAACTTCAAATTGTGACCCCTTTGTTTCTGTGTCCCCTCTCTGGAACATTCTGTCTCTGTCCACCTTGTCAATTCCTCGCAGTATTTTGCATGTCGTTATCATGGTTTCCCTAATCCCCTTCTTCTCTAGTGTCGTCAGGGCGATTTCCTTTAACCTTTCTTCGTAGGACATTCCCCTTAGCTCTGGAACGAGTCTTGTTGCAAACCTTAAACAAATCTTGAATTATTCCTTGCTGAGGTATGGTATCAGTACGCTATTCTTAGGTTTGCCAGGCGCCCATATGCTGCAGCAGTTATCTGGTTAATATGTTCCTCAGGAGGTGTGCTCGGTATTATACTCGCCCCAAGATCCTTTTCCTTGAGTGAGGTTTGCAATCTTTGGCCACCTAGCCTATACTCTTGTCTGCGGTCTTCTTTGCCCTTCCCCGATCTTCATGACTTTGCATTTGGCGGGGTTAAATTCGAGGAGCCAGTTGCTGAACCAGGCTTTCAGCCTGTCCAGGTCTCTTTGTAGTCCTGCCTGATCCTCATCCGATTTAATTCTTCTCTGCAAACAGAGACACTTCTGAGTTGATACATTCCATCATGTCATTCACATATACCAAATTAGCACTGGTCCTAGGACTGACCCCTGTGGAACCCTGCTCGTCACAGGCGCCTACTCTGGCACCTCGTCACGTACTATGACTCGTTCTTGCCTCCCTGTTAGGTATTCTCTGATTCATTTCAGTGCCTTTCCTGTTATGCATGCCTGATCCTCTAGCTTTTGCACTATCTTCCTGTGAGGATCTGTGTCGAAGGCCTTCTTGTAGTCCTAGATGATGCAATCTACCAACCCCGCTCTCTCTCGTGTCTTCCGTTACCTTGTCATAAAACTACAGTAGGTTTGTGACACAGGATTTCCCTTCCCTGAAACCATACTGGTTGTCGTTTATAAGCTTGTTCCTTTATAGGTGCTTCAGAACTCTCCTCCAGATAATCTCCATGATTTTGCATACTATACACGTCAGTGACACAGGTCTGTAGTTTATTGGCTCGTGTCTGTCTCCTTTCTTAAAAATTGGGATGTGTTGAAGATTTTTGTAAGTGGCACACACAGTGTCTCTGCTTCTTCTCTAAGGACCCACGGAGAGATGTCCGGTCCCAACGCCTTTAAGGTATCAAGATCACATAGCAGCTTCTTCACATCCTCGGTTGTGTGTATTTCATCCAGCACTTGTTGGTGTATCCGTTGTTGGTGTACCTCCCTATTCTGACTTTCTGGAGTCCATCCTGTCTCTACTGTGAATACTTCTTTAAATCTCATGTTGAGCTCCTCACATATTTCTTGGTCGTTTCTTGTGAACTCCCCACCTTCCTTCCTCAGCCTGATTACATGATCCTTGACTGTTGTTTTCCTCTTGATGTAGCCATACAACAGCTTCGGGTCAGACTTGACTTTCGATGCTATGTCATTTTCGTATTGTCGCTGGGCCTCCCTCCTTATATGTGTATATTCGTTTCTGGATTTTCAACTAATCTATTTGTTTTCACAAAATGGCAGAACGTGGAAAGAGGAGAGTGAATACGGTCTGTGTCGAGGTCCTCAAGGGTGCTGTTTATCTCAGCAATGCTGATGTCTTGCTTCCAGCTATAATCCGGGATGTTTATGGCATACAGCATGAGAGCTTTATGGAATATCGTTGAATGGTACGTCCAGGATCTTTGTTAAGCTGTTGACAGCTAGTGTTTATGACTGAGTGGTAGACCGGTTCCAAGAACGACGATTAGAGGTAACCCCGGCAGTGGATGTTATATTGAAGGATGTCTCCAGATATTACTCATGGATTCGTATACGTAATGTTCCATTTGAGGCTGGGGAAGAACACAACATCCGGGAAGTATTTGAAAAATATGGTGTCATCCATGAAGCTACGGTGGGACATTGGATGCAGGGTTTCTACGCCGGATTTCCGGAAGGATCGTTTAAACTCAAAATGACCTTAAGACATCAAATTCCATCCTATGTGGTTATGGAAGACTTCAAAACGCAGGTATATGTAACGTACTTGGGGCAACTGCGTACGTGCCGCATGTGTGGGTCCACAGGACATATGGCAGTAGACTGTGCTGGATGGACGTATCATCAGGCATATCGACGTACCGACAATGATAGGCGTAATAAGAAGGATGATGATAATGGTCGGAGCCGTGAAGACGTGGGCATGGTGGAGTCGGCCAAGTGGAGTGCAGAGGTGGAGGCTGCTGAGGCACGGGTATATACCTTACCTGATAGTGTGCTGCAGCAGGGGATTGTGGAGAGTGAGGGGTCCCTGGAACAATTGGAATTGGAGGATCTGCAGCATTTGTTACCTAGTCCTTTGGAGGATCTGACGATCCCGATTGTAAGTATGAGTGGAGTAGTGCCTGAGGAGAATGTGATGGAGACAGTGGAGAAGTGTGTGAATGAGGTTGTGGAGGAGATGATCCTACCGGTCAAGGTTGTGAGTGCGGAAGTGCATTGTTCTCATGCTGGTGAGGGCATGGAGGCCTCTGCATCCTCCAGGAAAAGGCCTGGTGAGCCGGAAGAGGAGGATGTATTAACGCCTGCACAAAGGGCCAAGAAAACGTGGGTGGAGGTCGCCTGTGGGGGTAAGGGTGGTGTGAGAAGCAAGGATGTTTGTATGGACAGTAAGAAGCATATGGATAGTGTGAATGGTAAGACCAGTGATAAGGGTGTCAAATCAGGGATTGTCAAAGATAGTGTGCAGAAATTGCAAAGACCCCTAGGAAAACCCACTGATGCAATGCCTGGAGCCATTCAAACAATTCATGCCCAACAATAGTTATGTTCCTGAGTTATACACAAAAGTATGATCATCGCTTTCATGTTACCTCCAGCCACCTCCTTTGACTTCAGATAGAGATTGACATTTATATTAGGCACCTGCAGTGTGGGTCGGCTAATTTCAAGGAAGGGTTGGCAATAGGAATCCGAGAGTCAAGTCCCTTTCGACTATTGAAATGAGAGGAGGGGGTGGGGGTAGGATGGTACGTGTAGAGGGATTCTGGGGTGAAGATAGGGTGATGTTTGTGGGAGTTTATATGCCGGCCGTGAATTGTAGAAAAGTGGAGGATTTTATTAGGGAAACTTTGATATATAGGTTGTGTGGTATGCCAGTCATTACCGTTAAAGGAGGTGATTGGAACTGGGTGATTCGCCACAAGGATGTAGAACCACGGGGGGGGCAGGATGTGTACTGGGATTGCTAAGGGAGGCTTTAGGAGCGGTAGGTGTGGTGGACGTGGTGTGTGGTGATGGGTGGAAAGTGGAGCACACCTTTGTGCATCGTGGGTACGAAGCTCAATTGGACAGGGTATATGTTTCCAAGGCTGTGTATGTGGTATGTATACAGAATATAGATGTTGGGTTTTTGGACCATAGTGGTGTGTTGGTAGATTTAAACTGGATAGGAGTGGGGAAGACATATCAAAGTTTTTGGAAAATGAACGTGAGGTTTCTACATAATGATGGTAGTCGGGAAAATTTTGCGGAGTGTGAACAGTGTTATGGAGGGATGGAAAGCAGGAGGGTGACATCACACGGTGGTGGCATAAACAAGCGAAACAGGCTATCAGAGATTACTATCGAAGGGAGGCTCGAATCGATGGTCAATATCGGTACGGATTACAGCGTTATCTAGAGGAACAACTAAGGGGATATAATGATAGGGGAGCGGGGAAACATCAGGTGGAGGTGGTGGGATTGAAGGAACAGCTGCACGTGGTGCAGAATGAAAGGTTTCACGTTTTCAGGATAAAGGCAGGGTAGAGGATGTATTGTGGGGAAATAGGCCATAAGTGACTGTTCTCCGTTAATTTCAGAAGAGGTGTTCAGATATGACAATACTGTCGGTGAGAGTGCATGAGAAGATCGAGAGTTATCAGGTGGGGCAGGTACTTAGATCAACGGAGAGTATCAGTTGCTATGCTGATACGTGGTTTCAGGGATATTTACAGAGTAGAGAGCGTGGGAAGAAGCCAGGGAGGCGGTATTAGAGAGTATTATACCCAGAATAGGGAAGGATGAATGGAGGGGTATGGATGATGTAATTTCTGAAGAGGAAGTTTGGATTGCAATAAAGGGGATGCAGGAGCGTAAGGCACCCGGTATAGATGGATTGCCGAGTGACTTTCATATTGTTAATTGGGAGGCGATGCGGGAATGTCTGACGAGTGTGTTTAATAGAATGAAAGAGGATGGTGTCATGGGGGGATCAGAATATAGGAGTGGTGGTGCTGGTGCCGAAGGGAAAGGAGGCGACAACAATAAAGAATTATCATGCTATATCTGTCCTATGTGCCGATTATAAAAAATTTGTGCGTATATTAGCTAATAGGATGAAGTGTGTATTGGGTGTTGCAATAGCATCAGGTCAAAGGGGAATACCAGGGCGTAATATGAGGGAAGGGCATTGTCAAATTAGGGATTTTATTGAGAATAGAGCAAGGGGAGGGGTGTTGGCGGTGGATTGGGAGGGTGTGTACGATTGTGTGGACAGAGGAATGTTAGTGAAAGTAATTGAAAGGCAGGGATTTAGTAGGGGGGTCATATTCGGGGGGGGGTGCGTGTACAGGTTAATGGGAAAGTGGGGCAGGAGGTTCGCATGGAGAGGGGCTTGCGACAGGGCTGTCCTCTGTCGCAAATTCTCTTTGTGTGTGTGCAAGATCCTTTTTATAGATTGATACAGGATGGGGTAAGAGAAGATGTGGATGGGCTTGGCAGTGCGACAGGCATCACGGGATATGTCGATGACACCACCATTTTAGTGAGGAATGAAGAGGGATTTGGTAAGGTAGGGGCTATAATTGGAGTTTTTGGGAGTGCAACGGGATTGAGAGTAAATAAAGCAAAATCAAAATTATTGGAGGTGGGGCATAGGTAGGGGGCGTTGGGGATGAGGTATGGATGGGTGGTAGTTGATAGTTTGAAGACATGTGGTGTGGTATTCTGTATGGATGTGAGTAAAGCTAGGATATTAAATACGGAGGCGGTTGTAGGTAGAATGAGTGGGTGGAAGCCAGGGGATGTAACACTGCTCCAAAGGGTCATTGTTGTGAATATGTTGGTATATAGTAAATTGTGGCATGTGGTGGCCGTATATCCGTTGGTGACGCAAGATGTCATATTGTTGCAAAATCGAGTCATACGGTATATATGGGGATATGGGAAACATTGGTTGTCTAAGGAGGTGGTAATGAAGAGGCAGGGTGTGGGTGGAATGGGGTTGCTGCCTTTAGCAGATGTTAATAGGGATGTATGTAAAACACAGATTCTTAGGTATGGCTGGGGTGGAAGGGAAAAAGGTGGGAAGGGTTATGATTGAGGTTCGTGGATGGTGGCAGGGAAAGGACCTGATGTTATGTGAGGATATGTTACGTACACTCGTGGCTGTGAGGGAGCCGTCTAGGATGAAGGTGAGTAAATTAGCGAGGGTGGGGAGAGGCAGGGGGAAGGGTCTAGGATTGGTATTAAGGGAGTCACTGTTTCCTATGTATAACTGGAGGAGTGTATGGAGTAGTTTCGGGAAGTTGCAGATACCATCGTTAGTAAGGGATACTGCATATCGTTTTCTACATGGGATATTGGCTTCAAGGGAGGTGTTGTATAATATGGGATTGGTAAGGGAACGAGTGTGTGAGTGGTGTGGCAGCAATGAAATTGCGTATCATGTTGTTTATTTTTGTGAGGAGCTAGGGCATCTGAGGTTATGGTTTGGAAGGGTGCTTCTATTGGTGGGAGGAGGGGGATTAATGGCACTGAGAGTATTAAGCTTTGATATTGTGGGAGTTAGTAGTGAGGTGAGGTGAGCGATTATGTATGTGGCTGCCAATTTTATATATATCTCGTGGTCAATGAGACAAGTTAGAGGAGCGATTAGGATCAGGGCCATGGCCGCATGTTTTTATAGGATGTGTCTAAGAAATCGGGGTATATAAGGGAGAGTATGGGAGAGAGCTTTTCCTGAGGCATATAGAGAAATAACGGTGGGAAAATTATTAGAGTTAAGGTAATATAGTATAAAGGGGACTGGATTCTCAGGTGAGGTGGGGATACATTTCTGTGCGAGCTGTAAATCTTTGTGTGATGGGGGAGTATGAAGGAGGGGATGGGGGAGGAAGGTGACGGATGACGATGATTATGACTTTATGACGTAGGTATTTAAGGGGTGAGCGCCTGGTGGTGGGAAGGGGGGGTTACGTACGGGGAATAGCATCGGGGTTTTTTTCAGAGTCACTATGAACATGGTAAGGCACAGGTTTAGGGCTTCTGTTCATAAATATATATGTTTTGTTCTTTGTTTTTAGTAGTCCACTTGGTTGCATTTACGGGTTAGCGTGTAGAGCTTCCATAAAGGATCACTGGCAGTATGAGTGATGGATATATGGAGTTTGGTTATGTGATATCTTATCAGATGTGCCCTTAATAAGGTTGGTAGGGTGACAGTATATTGTATAATCTATGTTATGGCATCGGGTTTCCTATTTATTACGGTGCCTATTAACACCTCAAGAACTTAATTGTAAATTGTGTTAGGAATTAATGTTATATATTTATTTGTTCTATTGGGATCTTGGTGATCCTTGTGTATGGTATACATTTGGTTCGAATGTATTGGCTTACTTGTATATGTTAGTGTATCAAGTTAGAATCATAATGAGATGTATTAATTCAGGCTGTGTACTGAGGGGATGTTATGGTAGCAGTGTTGGCTACCTGGCTGGAATAACAGTGCTCTTACAGCACGGGGATTGTACCAAGTGCAGACCTGCATATACGGAGGTGACGATATAATGTACATATGTTAGGATGTGTTGCATATATAAACCTATATCTGGGGAAACTTAATTGTTAGGGATCCCATTTTGAAGAGATCCTGTTCGTTTAGTTCTGAGTAGTGCATTAAATGGCAGGTTCTGATTGATGGGTCATGGTGTTTTCATAATAATAACTCATAAGGATATGTCCGGCCATTGTATAATGTGAATGTCAATCTACGTTACTTAGTAGCGTTGAGGCGATGCCGATACTTATTGTGAAAAGTTTTATGATAGCTTATTCATTGGTCCAAAAAATATGATCAGTTGTACAATTGTGTATTATCATACATATGTTTGTTCTTAGGGGGCCTTGGTGACCCTTTGTGTAAGTCATTACATAGCTGCAATTGATGTGGCATGTGCACATTGTGTAGAGGAATGGTACTGATCCATAGTGTTTTTACAATGATTAGATAACAGGGTTTGTATCAGGTCATAGTTGACCTCAATTGATCCTTATATAGGGGAGGGGTGGAATGTTTGGTAGCTAGAAGGTTACAGGGATGGTTACCAAATGTGCTATTGTGTATGGTGTTTACATCAGGTGTACCTGTGTGTATGTATATTTCTGATGTATGCGACTGGGGATTTGTCATATATAGAGAAGTGATGTATATACATTTGAAGTGTATTAGTTGATAACATTTTATATTGTAGTAGGGATAAACCTATATAATGGGTGAGCTTGTTATGGTTCTTATTGAGATATGGTTATTTTCTGTTCACCTTATTGTGGTAGGAGTTATAGGATATAAGCGCTGTCAGGCCTATGGGTCTCAATTATTATATGTCATATGTTTGGTGATGTATTTTGTTTTAATACAAATATAAAAAAAAAATCTCTTTATTTTCCTGGGTCCTTTGTCTTTTGTACTTTTACCATTCTCGAACAAGCTTCGTTTTTGCCTCCCTACACTTTTGGGTAAACCAAGGGCTCGTTCTGGTCTTTCCATTATTTCTGTTTCCCTTGGGAACAAACCTCTCCTCAGCCTCCTTGCATTTTATTGTCAAACAGTCCATCATTTCGTTTACTGATTTTTCTACCAATTCTCTTTCCCACTGTACCTCGTGCAGGAAGTTCTTCATGCCTGTGTAATCCCCATTTTTGTAGTTTGGCTTTTCCAGTCCTACTGCTGTTACCCTCTCCACTTATAACTTTATGTATTCAAAGCTCAGAACCACGTGATCACTAGCTCCGAGAGGCTTTTCATGTGTGATGTCCTCGATGTCTGAACTACTCAAGGTGAATATGAGGTCCAGTCTTGCTGGCTCATCCTCACCTTTCTCTCTCTCTCTCTGGAAGTGTCCCAACTTGTTGATGCATGAGGTTTTCCAGTACCACGTCCAACATTTTGGCTCCATGTTTTGGGACCCCCATGTGGCTCCAGGTTTTCCCAGTCAGTCTCTTTGTGATTGAAATCACCCATAACTAGTAACTTCGCTCTACCCATGTGAGTTCTTCTGGCCACCTCAGCTAGTGTGTCCACCATTGCTCTGTTGCTATCTTCATATTCTTATCTTGGCCTCCTGCAGTATTGTGGTGGGTTGTACATCTCTGCAATTACCACTTTAGGGCCCCCAGACTGAATTGTTCCTATGTAGTCCCTTTCGCCAATTCTGTCCATTTCTTCCATTTCCTAAAATCCCCACCGGTTTTTAATGAACAGTACAACTCCTCCCCCTCTGGTCCCTCTATCTTTCCTCAGGATCTGATATCTGTGTGGAAATATTGTCTGTTATTATCCTGGCGATTTTCGTTTCTGTGAGTGCTATGATATCTGGGGATGTCTTGATTCTTTAATGCCACTCCTCACATCTATTTGTTATTCCATCCGCATTCATATACCAAACTGTCAACTTTTTCCAAAACTGTGATGCTGAGGTTGGGAAAGCGGGAGTCCTAGCGAGGAACTATGGTGTGTTGCTGTGAAGGTGGAGTTTGTGTTGAGGTGGGTGGGGGCAGTGGGTACTGCATGTGGGTTGTTTGTTAGATTGGGTGCATTGGGGTTGTCGGGGTTAATGGCCTTCTGTAGGTGGTTCTGAGGGACGTTGTATTTGTTCCTCCTTCTGAGTCTGGGTTCTCCTGCCCATCTCCATCTTTGCCTCTCTTTCCTCTTTGTGTCTTTGTACCCTCTCTTTCAGTTTCTGTCTTCTCGTCTGTCATTTTCTCTTAACTTTTCCTGGACACCGCCGTGGTCTGTTACAGCCTCTGCGTACAACTTAGCTCTTTCATTTTCAGTCCCCTCGTTTGTTCCTGGTGTGCTCCTCGCCTTTTCCTGGGCTCCATGGGGGTCTGATGGAGCCTATGCATATAGTTTAACTCCTTTGTTCTCTACAGTCCTCTCATTTGTGACTGACGTAGCAGTTTCTGATGTTGTTCCTGTACTGCTCTTTGGTTCTTTAGATTGTTTCAGATTTTTCAGTTCCTCTTCTAAGCTCTATATCTTAGCCTCTGCTGCTGTGGCTTGTAGCTCCCATTTCCTGCTCTCTGCAGCTATCCTCTCCTCCATTTTCTTGCTAAGCTCTTCTAGCTTCCTTCCCCACTCTTGTTCCCTTTTCATGAGTGTGTGTGTACTCACCATTTAAGGTTGCATCACAAGAGGGGTTCCACAGGGGCCAGTGTTGGTCCTTTTTTGTTCAGAGGCTACATAAAGACAGATGATGGAGTAAATTTCGATAATAAACAAGTTTTCCAATGACACCAGAATAGGCTGTTGGATTAATTCTGACGACACTAGTGTGTTACAGGAAGATTTGAATAGACTGATGCAGTATACCTGGAGTATACCTGGAGTATACCTGGAGTGTACCTGGAGTATACCTGGAGAGGGTTCCATGGCTCAACGCCGCTGCGGCCCGGTCTGTGACCAGGCCTCATGGTGAATCAGGGCCTGATTAACCTGGCTGTTACTGTTGGCCACATGCAAACCGAAGGTACTGACTTTAGGTGCTTGTCCAGTGCCTGCTTGAAGACATCCAGGGGTCCATTGGTAATCCCCCTTATGTATGCTGGGAGGCAGTTGAACAGTCTTTGGCCCCTGATACTTATTGTCTTGTCTCTTATCGTGTTAGTGGCACCCCTGCTTTTCATTGGGGGATGTTACATCGTCTGCCGAGTCTTTTGCTTTCATATGGAGTGATTTTCGTGTGCAAGTTTGGTACTAATCCCTCTAAATATATTTAACCAAGACAGGACTCTCAGCAATGGTTTCAAGTCGTAAAAAAATTGATTTAGAAAAGACAGAAAAGCATTGGTTTGGTAATAGAATTGTGGATAAGTAGAACAAACTTCTTGCGCAGCCTTAAAATTAGGTTAGACAAGTACACGAGTGTGTGAGTTATATACACACACACACGCCTATATAACCCCTTCTACCTGTTCTTTGTGTTAGTGTGACTTTGTAAATGGTCCAAGTCGGACCGAAACGTCGTCGTAAGCTCCTCTCTTCTATGTGCGGGTTGTGTGTTGTTCCAGTCACGGTATTGGGCCTTTTTTTGTTATGTGTGAGTTATACTTGATAAATTAGACACATATGCAACACTTGGGTATCTTTATTGAGGAAACGTTTCGCCACACAGTGGCTTCATCAGTCCAATACAAAGTAGAAAGTTGTAAAGAAAGGAGTAGTTTGAGGTAATCAGTCCCTCGGCCTGGAGTCGATGTGTTCAGTCCATCAATCTTGTAGTAAGTACAGCATAGGGCAAAGGAAGTTGCTTATATACTGTAGTCAGGTGAGGCGAAGCAGGAGGAGGTGGGGTCATAGTGGTACCATCCACTAGTCGAAGTAGGTCTTCGTCCTAAGGTTGGACAAGTGTTGAAGAATTCGTTTGTATCAAGATCCCAAGATGTTGCTGTGTCAGACAGGATGTAGATGAATGGTTTCCTCAATAAAGATATCCAAGTGTTGCATATGTGTCTAATTTATCAACTTGTCGGTTCTCTGAACCATTCATCTACATCCTGTCTGGCACAGCAACATCTTGGGATCTTGATACAAACGAATTCTTCAACACTTGTCCAACCTTAGGATGAAGACCTACTTCGACTAGTGGATGGTACCACTGCGACCCCGCCTCCTCCTGCTTCGCCTCACCTGTCTACAGTATATAAGCAACTTCCTTTACCCTGTGCTGTACTTACTACAAGATTGATGAACTGAACACATCGACTCCAGGCCGAGGGACTGATTACCTCAAACTCCTCCTCTCTTTACAACTTTCTACTTTGTATTGGACTGATGAAGCCACTGTGTGGCGAAACGTTTCCTCAATAAAGATACCCAAGTGTTGCATATGTGTCTAATTTATCAAGTATAACTCACACATAACAAAAAAAGGCACAATACCGTGACTGGAACAACACACAACCCGCACATAGAAGAGAGGAGCTTACGACGACGTTTCGGTCCGACTTGGACCATTTACAAAGTCACACTAACACAAAGAACAGGTAGAAGGGGTTATATAGGCGTGTGTGTGTGTATATAACTCACACACTCGTGTACTTGTCTAACCTAATTTTAAGGCTGCGCAAGAAGTTTGTTCTACTTATCCACAATTCTATTACCAAACCAATGCTTTTCTATGTCTTTTCTAAATCTATTTTACGACTTGAAACCATTGCTGAGAGTCCTGTCTTGGTTAAATATATTTAGCGCATTATTTACATCCCCTTTATTATTATTTTTTTCCATTTATACACCTTTGTCATATTCCCCCCTAATTCTCTGCCTTTCTAGAAAGTGCAGATTCAGGGCCCTCAGTAGAAAAAATTCTGATACATGGGATCAACTTTGTCATCCTCCTCTGTACGTTTTCCAGAACAGTTATGTCCGATCTGTAATACGGTGCAGCATAATCTAAATGTGTGAAATTAAGACCATTGTTAGTTGTTGTTTTTTCCAAGGCTTAGAACTTTGTATTTGTCTATATTAAATTGCATCTGAAAACCTATCAGACATTATCCTGACGCCAAATGACTTCGAAAAGGCGATAAATGACACGCCCATGCAGTCTGCCCCAGGCCCAGACTCATGGAACTCCGTGTTCATCAAGAATTGCAAGAAGCCCCTATCACGTGCCCTTAACATCCTATGGAGAGTGAGCATGGACACAGGGGTCGTCCCACAGTTGCTAAAAGCAACAGACATAGCCTCACTCCACAAAGGGGTAATAAAGCAATAGCAAAGAATTACAGACCGATAGCACTAACGTCCCATATCATAACAATCTTTGAAAGGGTTCTAAGAAGCAAGATCGCCACCCATCTAGATACCCATCAGTTACACAACCCAGGGCAGCATGGGTTTAGAGCAGGTCGCTCCTGTCTGTCCCAGCTACTGGACCACTATGACAAGGTCCTGGATGCTCTAGACTCCTTGATTTTAAGTAGAAGAGAGTCCTGTCTTGGTTAAATATATTTAGCGCATTATTTACATCCCCTTTATTATTATTTTTTTCCATTTATACACCTTTGTCATATTCCCCCCTAATTCTCTGCGGCTTCCTCGATGAGTGCAGTCTGGAAAAAGGTACGGAAACTGAGTGGTAAATTCTCCCCCGACCCGGCTCCTGTTCTTCGGGTTGCCGGTGTCGATATAGCACACCCTCTTGCCGTTTCCACTGAAATTGGCAATCATCTGGTCCGTATTTTTCAGGGGCTCCATCTATGCCCCTCGTTCCTTTCTTTTAAGTCTGCTAGCGAGTTAGAGATCTTAGATTTTTCTTCTCTCAGAGAAGATTCTTACAATGTACCTTTTATCCTTCTGGAACTGGAGGCAACACTCTCTGCTTGCCGATCATCGGCAGCTGGGCCAGACGGCATACATATTCCTATGCTACAGCATTTACATCAGTCAGCCCTTGCAGTCCTCTTACGACTCTTTAATCTTATATGGTCACAAGGAGTTCTTCCCCAGCTGTGGAAATCTGTTATTGTTCTACCTTTCCGCAAACCGGGTACCACAGGACATGATGCCTCCCTCTACTGTCCCATTGCTCTTACCAGTGCAGTTTACAAGGTGATGGAACGTCTGGTTAATAGACGTTTGATGTGGTATTTAGAGACGCACAGCAGTCTCTCCACTAGTCAATATGGCTTTCGTAAGGGCCGTTTTACCATTGGCCCCTTACTGCGCTTGGATACATATATTCGTCATGCCTTTGCTAATAACCACTCGGTTATCGCCATCTTTTTTGACCTTGAGAAGGCATATGACACAACTTGGAGGTATAATATCTTGGCCCAGGCCCACTCCTTAGGCCTCCGAGACAATCTACCATTTTTCCTCAAGGCCTTCTTAACTGAAAGACATTTCCGTGTCCGGATTAATAATGTGCTTTCCCTGGAGTTTGTCCAAGCTGAAGGTGTCCCCCAGGGATGTGTTCTGAGTACAACATTATTTTTCCTTGCTATAAATGATCTGGCATCTATTCTCCCATCCAATATTTGGTCATCGCTTTATGTTGATGACTTTGCTATAGCTTGTGCGGGCGCTGACTGTCACCTCATTGCAGTTTCCCTCCAGCATGCCATCAACTGGGTTTCCGATTGGGCCACCACTCACGGGTTTAAATTTTCTAGTGGCAAAACTCACCAAATTACTTTCACTAGACATTCAGTGGTCTCTGATCATCCATTGTACCTATACGGCTCACGTATAGGTACATAGGGGATATAGGTGATACAGCAAGGTTTATCGGCCTCCTGTTTGACCGTTGATTGTCCTAGAAACCTCACATTACCTCTCTGAAGGCGACTTGTCATAGCCGGCTGAACCTCCTTAAAACCCTAGCACATCTTTCATGGGGGGCTGATCGTAGAACTCTCCTTCACATGCATTCAGCCCTAATTTTATCGAAACTCGATTATGGTGACCAGATATATTCGGCGGCCTCCCATACTGCTCTCTCTAGCCTTAATCACATCCATCACCAGGGATTACGTTTATGCCTCGGTGCTTTTCGTTCTTCCCCGGTTGAGAGCCTCTATGCAGAAGCGAACATTCCATCCTTGTCCAATCGTCGTGATGCACATTGTCTTCGCTATTATGTTCGCTCTCATGACCTCCACAATCCTTCCATGTATAGGATTGTCACAGATGTTAGTAGATGCTCTTTATTTGTTCGTCGCCCCTGTTTACTTCGTCCCTTTTCTCTTCGCCTACATTCACTCTTGTCTACTCTTCCGCTGCCGCCTTTCTATGTTCATGTGCCATCTCCCTTTCCCCTACCCCCTTAGGAAGTTCCTGCTGTCCGTATCTGTTCTTTTACACTGCCATGTGCGAAAGCCCAACTGCCTACGGCGACTTCTCGCTCTCTTTTTCTAGACCACTTTTGCTCTCATTCCCATGCCATCGCAATGTACATTGATGGTTCTAAGTCGTCTGACAGCGTCGGATTCGCAGCAGTGTTCCGGGACAGTGTCGTGCGAGGGCATCTATTATCCTCGGTTAGCATTTTTACGGCTGAATTGTATGCCATTCTTGTAGCACTTATCCGTATTGCATCTATGCCTGTGTCACCATTTGTGGTCGTTTCAAACTCCCTTAGTGCATTACAGGCTATCCGAAAATTTGATACACCTCACCCCCTAGTTCTTCGTATCCAACTTTGGTTACACCGTATCTCTAGTAAACACAGATATTGTTTTTTGTTGGGTCCCTGGTCATGTTGACGTACAGGGCAATGAACAGGAAGACACTGCTGCGCGGTCAGCAGTACATGACCTTCCAGTTTCATATAGAGGTGTTCCATTCACGGACTATTTTGCTATCATTGCTACCCACCTTCGCACCCGTTGGCAACAACGCTGGTCTGACCTGCTACATAACAAACTTCATTCTATTAAACTGAGTATAGGTTTCTGGCCTTCTTCTTGTCACCAATGTCGAGGTTGGGAGACTACACTCTCCCGTCTTCACATCGGCCACACTCGTCTTACTCATGGGTATCTCATGGAGAGGCTCCCTGTCCCTCTCTGTGAGCATTGTCAGGTTCCAGTGTCTGTTCGCCATATTCTGTTGTACTGTCCACTCTATCAACGTACACGCCGAATTTACCTGCCCTTTCTTTACCTTCCCTTCTTGTTGATTGGCCCTGCTTTAATCTTGACTCTCTCATTGACTATTTGACAGCAACTGACTTACTACACAAACTCTAAAGATTATGCCTCTAGGACTCCCCTCAGTCCCTTCTACCTCACTCTCTTGCTCCCTGCACTATCCAGTGCCCCGCTGCACTCCATAACCTACTAATCATCCCTCTCCCTCTTACTACCCATTCTCCCTGCATCCTACCCTGCCCCGCTGCGCTGTATAACCCTTGTGGTTTAGCGCTTCTTTTTGATTATAATAAACTGTTTTCCCCACATTTTAGTTATCTATCCGGTAATTCTTTCTTTGATAATTCTAATTTTCTGTAATATTTATATTTTTAGTCATTATTTAACCTTTTAGCTGTGTTTATATAATATATTTTTATGCTATTTGTCTTCGATACATATTTATTTGATAAGTCCTCGTATTGCGAACACAAGCGTAGTATTGTGGCCTGCACACCTGGTTGTAGCACAATAACTAAGCTAGAAATGAAGAACCAGCAAAAGACAACTGTGAGTGTAAAACTTATATTTCCTTCATCAAACAGCATGCAAGTATATGTACAATATATACACAAAATAAGTAACGTACTCTTAGCATGCCACACCTCCCCTTCTTTTTTTTTCAGCAGTTCTTTCTCATTTTGACCTGGTTGAGTGTTTCGCTTACTTTCTTGTAATAGTTTGTCTCGTATGTCTCAACTGTCAGTATTCAGCAGTATATTTATTTTTGACATCTCAGATTTTGTTATCTCGCTTATATTTATTTTCTCATCTAACCTTTTCAGTGCCTAAATTTTCTTATTTTTTAAAACAGTTAAGAACAATAACAGTTTTTTTTCTACTAACTGTTGTATCCATCAGCAATTTAAAAGATTTGCAAACATGTTTTCTAGAAAAGAAATCTTAGCATCAGCTCTCATTTTCTTAGTTATCACTACCCCCCCGTCTAGGTATGTGATGTGATGTGTGATTCGCACGTCACATCACACCTCTGGATTGGGTGATGGTGTGTATATGGAGAATGAGACAAAACTCAGACAGAACTGGATGCACGGACGGTAAAGGTCGCATGAATTTACATGGGCAACAAAATTCTCCTCAGTTCACTGAAAATGGCGGAAAATTAAACCAATTTTTCGACTAATTCCTTAATGGTGAAAATACTATAATCCTCTCCTTCCAATTCAACTTATTAACCCATCCTCATTACACAATCCAACTCGTACCTATAAACCTTAGCATCCAATCACTAAGATAAATAATGGTATATTTAGGAGACTAGCAGCAACACCCGCTAATTGTGAGTGTCAATTTGCTGAAACAACGCAACATTAAGCTAATAAATGTCTCTCTTGTTGCGTTAACAGTAATTACAAATCCCTTATCATGGGGATGTTAAAAATGTAATGAAATGCCGTATTTTTCTAAGTTTTGTGGGGAGCCAGATACGAGCGGTCATTAGCGAGGGATTACATTTATACATCAGAAGCCAAGGTAATTACCACACGTTAATATAGCTTGCTTATCATTAGGTTTACATCAATGAGATGCACCAGATAGATCAGCGGGAGAGAATCGGCTTGACAGCGCTGAAATGGAACTATTCTGCAGGAGGGTGCGATATCACTCTCCCTTCTCGTTACTGTCACTACAAGAGAAATATATGACAGACTCCGTTACATTATGGGACATCCTCCTCCCGTCCATTAGCTGGCTAGTGAAGGTTAGACAGGAATGGAGTGGTGTTATGGAGGGGCGATGTAGTGGAGGGGCTGTGTTAGTTGGACTTAAAGGCTGTCGACTACACGAGGGTCATTTAGGTTGCGTGTCACCTATTCAATACCAGTCAAGAATACATAGTCCCTTAAATAAAGATAAAGTAAACTCTCAGCGTTTATACACCGGGAGATATACACCTCTCAGTGTGGTTTTGGGACTGCATTAGAAGAGCGGTGTTATAAGGGAGTGGTATGAAGAAAATTATCTCCATACTTGTGAAGGGAAGTTAGAGGAACTTTCGAACCCTAACACGAGGTCCGTAAGTGTCACCCAGGAGTCAAAATTATAAATATCCATGACAGACTTTTGAAGAGTAAACAACACATTGAGTTAGTACACACAATTCCTAAGTGTTAATTTTAACACTTGTTTAAAATTAAGTGACACCCTATGTTTATAATTTTGTTAGTTGTCAACTATGAATGCCAATACATCTTGTTCATGCTACTAACAATGTAACTCTGCTAAGTCAGCGAATTCAACGTCAGTGGGTGGTTAGAAGCGTTGGAAAGTGTCGTGGGAAAGTACCCAGCTAAATGGATACAATGTCGCTTACGAAAGTTAATTTACCACGGAAATGTATTCCGTGGTAAATTAACTTTGAAAATAAATATCCCAAGATATGACTCCAAACTGCTTGGGAAAAACAGAATTAATGATATCCAGATCAGACGGGTTTAGTGTAGTGCTGCATAAGCCGACGTATAATTACAAATAATGAAGTGAATATCACTTCATGTACAATGTACATCATATTTTGTCCATCGGTGATACCATCTCCAACTGCTGCACTTATTCTCCCGTAGTTAATAAGAACTTCATCCTCATATGCTGTACTTTTATCTCGATTGAGTGAATGAGAACATCACCTCCAAGCTGAGGGACTGATTACCTCAAACCTTCCACCGTTCATCTGTGTATTGGATGCTGAAAAATTTCCACGATAATGTAACCCACAGGTTGCACAAGTATCTCTTTCACCAGCTTTTCAGTTTTCTGAAACACTTAAAACACTTAGATAATAATAACACTTAGAAAATATGCTTGGATACGAAATCATGAATCTACTACCAGGCAAGCACCAGACGAGCCTGGACCATGGCCGGGCTCAGAGAGTAGAGAAAATCTCGAAACTCTTCAAAGGTATATCAAAGGTATACTAAATGCAAAGTTATTTAACTATGAGCAGTCGAACAATGTATTGTCATTTGCATTTTATTTTGGGTGGGCATATGTAGTGTGTTTATACAGTACTGCATAACATGGAATAAAGCTTATTGACTCACTGTGCTACTGCTTTACTACGAATGTTAAGGCCTCGTATGATGCTAAAATTATCTCATTTTACATTTTCAAGTGTATAATTCTAAATTACCATAGAAAATAATACGCCTGGTGTGATTTTAATTAATTTTAAAAATCCGGCCGAAAATGGTGAAAAATGCTAAACTATACAAACAGTGACTAATAGAGGGTAAGCCTGTCCAAATAATACACGTACAAATACAAATAGATACAATATAAATAGACAGAGCTACACTCTAAGGAGGCTATTATTAGTAGAATATACAGTAAAACAACAAATAAAAACACATCATGAAAACCTGTGTAGTCTGCAACCAAACAAACAAACGGGCTTCTGCATGAATTACATGCAACTTCTGTGGTAAATGGGCCAACGCACCTTGTGCAGATATCCAAGAATTATCTACAAGAGGTATTAAATCAGGGAAGTGTTTTTGGGTATGCCCAAATAAGATCCAACTGTGGAATAAAATCACATTGTTATTAAAAGATAACACCAAAACGGCCTTCATAGAAAACCTGAAAGCATTCTATAACAGATGGGAATATAAAAAGTCTTAGCCGGATGGTGCTATCGCCCCTGGTGCGGATGCTGTCCTGGTAGACAGTAACTGTGAGAATGGAGAAATGAATGTTAGTGGCCTGGAGGGAGACAGGAGCTGTAGTGGGGAAACAGGTGTAGACAAGGACATGGAAAAACCAATGTTACAAACTAGCAATACCACGGGAGATAGTAAACAAAGGGATGCCCCTAGAAATAGTGAAAATAAATTACCAGAAATGACTGGTGAAAGCTCCATTGTTAGTACTAGTGCTGAAGATAAAAATGAGACAGGAAAACACACACCAGTAGGGAATACAGTCACAAAAATCCAAGGCAAATAGAAACCAGGCCTATGCAAATTCTATGCACTTGGTATCTGCAGGCATGGAATATCTGGAAAAACAGATGGGATGTGCAACTTTGACCACCCCAGAAAATGCCGTGTCCATATGACAGCAGAAAAATGCAACCTCTCTTCCTCTAAGCTTTTCCACCCTGAAATGTGTCACTCTTCAGTTCAGGAAAGACAGTGCTATAATGTATATTGCCAGGCACACCACCTAAAGGGTACAAGAAGATACGAAACATCCAGACCATGGGAAAACCTGGATAGCCACAGCCACTCCAGAGAGAGAGGTTTTTTAGTGCCAGGAAAGAAAAAAAACTGGCAGGAAATGACAGTACACCAACTCCGATCATTTCTGGATTGGAATCACAGTCGATGGCCTCCACTCCATAACAACAGATATTAGAGCCAGGAAAAAAAGACCCGCCCCATACCACCAATCCGACGACATTCTCTTTGCAAATATACAGGGTCTAAAGCCAGCAACGAACAACAAAATACCTTTGACCCGTGGACTGCTTACAGAGTCAAACACAATGTTCGCGGTTTTCACAGAGACCCACATAAAGGATCACTTGGACAACGAAATATGGATCCCGGGTTACAACCTATACAGATGCGACAGAGTGAACAGGCAAAAGAGGGACGTTGGCCTGTATATCACAGAGTCACTTATATGCTCGGAACTACTAAATGCCTCAAATGATGTATTTGAAGTTTTAGCAGTAAAGATCGAGAACCAAAATCTGGTCATTGTGGATGAATACAAGCCTCCGGATGCAACGTCCCAACAATTCCAGGGACAGCTTTTGAAAATTGACCACTGTCTGGGAAATCTTCCAACTCCTGCCCCCAAGATGTGTTTGATGGAACTTATATGTGCAGTAAAAGTTCTCTGTACATTCTCTAGATCTTCAATTTCACTTGCTTTGAATGGAGATGTTAATGTACAGCAGTATTCCAGCCTAGAGAGAATAGTTGATTTGAAAATGATCATCATTGGCTTGGCATCTCTTGTCTTGAATGTTCTCATTATCCATCCTATCAGTTTCCTATCAGATGTGACAGTGGCAGTGTTGTGATCCTAGAGAGTGAGATCCTCAGACATTACCACTCCCAGATCCTTCACATTACTTCTCCGGTCTATTGTGGGATTAGAGTTTGTAGTATACTCAGTTCTAGTTATTATTTCCTCCAGTTTTCCATAACGGAGTAGTTGGAATTTGTCTTCATTGAACATCATATCGTTCTCCGTTGCCCATTGGAAAACTTGGTTTATATCTTCTTGGAGGTTAACCGTGTCTTCAATGGATGACAGTTTAATGCAGATCCTAGTATCATCTGCAAAGAATGACACGGTGCTGTGGATTACATTTCTGTCTATGTCTGATATGAGGATGAGGAACAGGATGGGGGCGAGTATTGTGCCTTGTGGAACAGAGATTTTCACTATTGCAGCTTCCGATTTAACTCTGTTGACCACTACTCTTTGTGTTCGATTGGTTAGAGAGTTGAAGATCCATCTCCCCACTTTGCCAGTTATCCCTTTAGCATGCATTTTGTGCGCTATTACACCATGATCGCACTTGTCAAAGGCTTTTGGAAAGTCTGTGTATATTATATCTGCATTCTGTTTTTCTTCCAGTGCATCCAAGACCATATCATAGTGATCCAGTAGTTGCGAGAGGCAGGAGCGACCTGCCCTGAACCCATGTTGCCCTCCATATATTGCTGGTGGTTGAAACACATTTCCCTACATGTAATGTTGGTTCTCACACGTTTCCTTTCTCAAAATTCTATTGGCACTAACATATTGTTCTCCATATAATGCTGGTGGCTGATTGTAGATGGTTGGCCATTGAGGCCCAAAGACTATAGACTAAAACAATTTCACCTATCGTAAGCTCCTCCCTTTTATATGTGCGGGTTGTGTGTGTATTGTTCCAGTCACGGTATTGTGCCTTTTTTTTGTTAACTATAGACTAAATAAGGGTCTTTAAGGTTGCATGTTGCCTGTTCACCCCCGTAATAATAGTAGTAGTATATACCCTTAAACAGGGGTATATACAAAAGTTTGCAACACTGGGGGATAGGGGAAGGATATGATAAGGATGTATAAAATACAGAGATGGATAGACACAGTGGATAGGGACAGAATGTTTCAGAGAAGGGACACAGGAACAAGGGGACACAAATGGAAGTTGAAAATCCAGATGAGTCATAGGGATGTTAGGAAGTATTTCTTCAGTTATCAGGAAGTGGAACAATCTGGAGAGTGAATTAGTGGTGGCAGAATACATACATAGCTTTAAGAGGTACGATAAGACTCTTGAAGCCGGGAGAGAGTGTACCTAGAAGCGACCAATGAAAAGGGGGCCAGGAGCTATGAATCAACCCCTGCAACCACATATAGGTGAGAACATATAGGAGAGTCCTCCTCTCGGTGTATATATCCCATGGTGGCCCCAACACGGGTTACATCGTACATTGCTCTAACCCCAACACATTTCCCCTCCATATAATGGTACTGGACAACATCTTTTTCCTCATTGTGATCCTGGTTTTTCGGAATACTCTGTCCTCCTTAATGTTGGTGCTGCTAATGAGTGTTCCCTCGTATAACCCTGGTGGCCCCCAGTTCGCTTCCCTCCTTACAATGCCATGGCCCCCAACACGTATCCTCACATGTAATTATCGTGACCACAACATTTATGTGTAGATCTTTCATGAATGTGTAGCCGACGTAAGTGAGTATCCCCAGAAGCAATGTGTAGTCCTAGCATTCTTTGAGTAGCCCAAATATAAATGTGCAGCCTTGACAATACTACTTAGCCCCAAAACATTAGTCTGTGTCACATCTTTTATCTAGTCCCAAGTAATAATGTGTAGCCCCAACTTTACCACATAGCCCCAACTTTACCACATAGCCCCAACTTTACCACATGGCCCAAACTTTACCACATAGCCCAAACTTTACCACATAGCCCCAACTTTACCACATAGCCCCAACTTTACAACATAACCCTAACTTTACCACATAATCTTAACCTTATCACATTGCTCCAGCCTTACCACATAGCCCCAACCTTACCACATAGTCCCAACCTTAAAACATAGCCCCAAACCTTACCACATAGTCCCAACCTTACCACATAGCCCCAACCTTACCACATAGCCCCCCTCAATATCAGCCTCTGGTTTTAGCTTCGCTTGTCCCACTAATTCATTTACCAAGAAATTTACATGTGGAGTCAAAAATGTATAGAGGTTATATCCCACCCTGACTGAAGTTCAGCTTTCATTATTTCCGGGTTATCAAACTGGGACAGCCTCCATGGGGCAAAAAATGAAAGGAAAGTGAGGCAGATTTCATTAGTTTCCATTACCGGACATTGATTCTGATACCAGTGAAACCGCGATGCTTTACAAAACCCCTTGTCTAGTTATTAAGGTTGGCAGGACACTCGAAAAGGGAAGGAGGAGAAATGCCGATTTGATGTCAGTAAAAGGTGCTCTGGAGTGAAGGGACTGGGTCTGTCCTCCCTTTCCTTGGATCAAACTTGATTACCTCCCATTTCCCAATGGGAAATGGGAGGTAATCGCCCACGGGATAAAAATGCCACTGAAAACATTAATTTAATGTTAGTTATAATAATAATAGTAATTATGAAAATTACTGTAAAGGAAAAATGGAAAACAGTATAAATCTAAAGAAAACTGGGGAAAAAGATAAGAGAATAATGGAAATTCAAAGTGAGAAAAAGAAGTCTGCGACTTATAGATGTTGTTGTTGCTTATAACGATAAGAAGGACATTAAGAGATGGCATTAACAGCTCTTCCCAGGGGATGAGACAATAATATTCCCAAGGTAAGATGACATCCAGGAGGGAAGCTCACGATGTTGGAAACACTCAAGGACTGGCGCAAGTTCTTAGGAATATCACTGCATTGTGACGGCAGCGCAGTCAGAAGGTGTGTATAGGGAATCCCCAGTAACGGAGGAGTTGATGTAGTTGACTTGCCACGTTACAAGAAGCGTTTCACACAGACTTCGTCAGTCTCTTCTCAGCTCCATTATTTACGAGACCTCTGAAGCTCACCTGACCATAGCCAGAGTTGATACACAGAGTTAACACAACACACAACCCGCACCTAGAAGAGAGGAGCTTACCACGACGTTTCGGTCCGACTTGGACCATTTATTGTGCCTTTTTTTATTAACCCAATGGTTAAACAAGTGTGAAGTGAATTTGAACTTTAAATTACTAGTAGCCATGAATCCCCAAGAATTTAAGGCCATAAAATAAAAAAAAAAGAATATCAAGGAAAAGTTAACTGATAAATCTTTACCTGGAGATGATTTGAGAGCGAAGTGCCCAAGCACCAGGAGAGGTGCCCAAGCTCCGGGAGAAGTGCCCAAGCACCAGGAGAGGTTAGGTTCCCAAGCACCAGGAGAAGTGTCCAAGCTCCTGGAGAAGTGCCCAAGCTCGGGAGAAGTGCCCGAGATCCGGGAGAAGTGCCCAAGATCCATAAGAAGCCTGGAACCACAAACAATCCCAACAAAAGAGGTACTTAAGCTCACTCTGGATTCGCCAGTTAGTATCTGTGTTGCTGGGAGTCTCCTGAAATCTGTAAAAACTTTACGAAAATAATTTAAACGTTTCTCCTGTCGGCAAAAAAGGAAAAAAATGAACTATAATAAGATTAAAAGGTTGATAAAAGCTGGTAGGGATACACAGTAGTTTTGAAGAAGTTGGTATAAACGTTCAGAATTTGCATGCAAAGGAAGGTACCTCAGGACTGGCAGAGAATATGTGTAGTTCCTTCATGTAAGTCAGGGAAGAATTATATGGAAATAAGCCTACTGCTTATACCGGGGTAAAGTGGATAGCAGAATTTTTACTGAAAAAGATACGGGTAAGAAAAAGTAGGATTGCAGAGGGACAAGGAGAAATCAGAATAATTAGGGATGTATAGACCTAGTGCCTACATTGAAACATAAGTGAAAGTTTGGATTTAAAAAAAAAGGCATATGAGATGGATAGGGGAGTAACGTGGCAGAAGTTACAAATATACATAGAAGAGGCAGTTGGCTGTTAAAACAAATGTAGAGATTTTTGCAGAGAGTTAGGCTCAGTTTAAGTTCATTAGGAGACAAGTGGAGTAATTTCCAGTGAAACTTGTCTTTAGACAGATGTGTGTGACGTCATCAAGGTTGTGTGGTATGGGACTGAAATATAAGGAATCTTATTTTTTTAGAGAGATTCTTAAAATTTCATATAGTGTCAAGTAGCGCAAAAACCATGTGTCATGAAACGAAGGAAAGATAGAGGATCGAACCTCTGTCCATTTCTGGCACAATCCAAAATTCATCTGCCTGTGATCTTAAGAGAAGCTGCAAAGGTTGGTAGGCGAGTTTGGGAAGGAGTGTATAAGAGGAACAACTAAAGAAAATATTAAAAAAAAAAAAGCAGAGTTGTGAAAGTAATGAAAAGGTTTATGCAATATTTTTTTAATGAGATTAGAGGGTGTAGATGAATGGTTCAAAGAACTGACAAGTTGTTAAATTAGACACATATGCAACACTTGGGTATCTTTATTGAGGAAAACGTTTCGCCACACAGTGGCTTCATCAGTCCAATACAAAGTAGAAGGTTAAAAAGAGAGGAGGAGATTGAGGTAATCAGTCCCTCGGCCTGGAGTCGATGTGTTCAGTACATCAATCTTGAAGCAAGTACAGCATAGGGCAGTAGAAGTTGCTTATATACTGTAGACAGGTGAGGCGAAGCAGGAGGAGGCGGGGTCATAGTGGTACCATCCACTTCGTCTCACCTGTCTACAGTATATAACAACTTATTTGCCCTATGCTGTCCTCAAGTGATGTACTGACATCGACTCAGGCAGAGGACTGATTACCTCAAACTCCTTTCTCCTTTCAGCCTTTACTTTGTATTGACTGATGAAGCCACTGTGTGGCATTTCCTCAATAAGATACCAAGTTTGCATATGTCTAATTTAACAACGAGATTAGAGGGAGGGAATGGAATTATGGAAGGTATTGTATATAGATATTAAGGAGTGGACGAGTTGGTTTATTGCAGTAAGAAAAGACGAGGTGAACCAAAAATAATAGACGGAGAACTAAGGTGTAAGCGCAGATACAGAGGTTCATCTGTGGAGGCAAACATGAAGAATTTAAAATTTTGTGTGAGATAAATGACGCAGCCACAGTGAGGCCCAGGCTGGAGGCCCAGGCTGGAGGCTCAGGCTGGAGGCCCAGGCTGGAGGCCCAGGCTGGAGGACCAGGCTGGAGGCTCAGGCTGGAGGACCAGGCTGGAGGCCCAGGCTGGAGGCCCAGGCTGGAGGCCCAGGCTGGAGGCTCAGGCTGGAGGCCCAGGCTGGAGGCCCAGGCTGGAGGACCAGGCTGGAGGCTCAGGCTGGAGGACCAGGCTGGAGGCCCAGGCTGGAGGCCCAGGCTGGAGGCCCAGGCTGGAGGCTCAGGCTGGAGGACCAGGCTGGAGGCCCAGGCTGGAGGCCCAGGCTGGAGGCCCAGGCTGGAGGCTCAGGCTGGAGGACCAGGCTGGAGGACCAGGCTGGAGGCCCAGGCTGGAGGCCCAGGCTGGAGGCCCAGGCTGGAGGACCAGGCTGGAGGCTCAGGCTGGAGGACCAGGCTGGAGGCCCAGGCTGGAGGCCCAGGCTGGAGGCCCAGGCTGGAGGACCAGGCTGGAGGCTCAGGCTGGAGGACCAGGCTGGAGGCCCAGGCTGGAGGCCCAGGCTGGAGGCCCAGGATGGAGGACCAGGCTGGAGGCCCAGGCTGGAGGACCAGGCTGGAGGACCAGGCTGGAGGCCCAGGCTGGAGGACCAGGTTGGAGGCCATAGAGATGTCATTTTATGAGTAAGGTGTGGTGTGAATATTATTCCAAAATGCAGAAAGTATAAATTAGAAGATAGTTATACCTTTGGAAACTCCTCACTATGTGGCAGAGGACTTGTTGAGGTTGTTTAGAGAGTGGAGAGCAAAACAGGATAACCAAGAGTGTGAGGTCGAACTTGACTATTAAGTAAAAGAACACAAATGCAACTAATGTGACATTTTATTGTGGCAACGTTTCGCTCTCCAGGAGCTTTGTCAAGCCGTTACAAACAATACATGGACACACAGGGTATATATAGGCTGGAGAGCGAAACGTTGCCACAATAAAATGTCACATTAGTTGCATTTGTGTCCTTTTACTTAACATATTGTCGGTAATTCTACTAATATTAATACAACTTGACTATTAGGCAAATTTTACATATGGCTTATTAAGAGCGTCCCTTGACAAACTCGCCTGTCTCCCTGTAGTGGGATCGAGTCCTGCTGACTGCGATATATATATATATATATATATATATATATTATATATATATATATATATATATATATATATATATATATATATATATATATATATATATATATATATATATATATGTAGCAGATGAACAAGGT
Organism: Cherax destructor; assembly: GCA_009830355.1. Lineage (NCBI taxonomy): Eukaryota > Metazoa > Arthropoda > Malacostraca > Decapoda > Parastacidae > Cherax > Cherax destructor. The sequence goes on from WNWK01000027.1 coordinate 29,742, forward strand.
GGCTTTAGGAAAGGTAGGTGGTGTGTAGACCAAGTGTTTGCAGTAAAACATATAGGTGAACAGTATTTGGATAAGGGTAAAGAGGTTTTTGTGGCATTTATGGATTTGGAAAAGGCGTATGATAGGGTTGATAGGGGAGCCAATGTGGCAGATGTTGCAGGTGTATGGAATAGGAGGTAGGTTACTGAAAGCAGTGAAGAGTTTTTATGAGGATAGTGAGGCTCAGGTTAGAGTGTGTAGGAGAGAGGGAAATTATTTCTCGGTAAAAGTAGGCCTTAGACAGGGATGTGTGATGTCACCGTGGTTGTTCAATATATTTATAGATGGGGTTGTAAGAGAAGTGAATGCGAGGGTCTTGGCAAGAGGTATGGGGTTAAAAGACAAAGAATCAAATACAAAGTGGGAGTTGTCACAGTTGCTTTTTGCTGATGACACTGTGCTTTTGGGAGATTCTGAAGAGAAGTTGCAGAGGTTGGTGGATGAATTTGGTAAGGTATGTAAAAGAAGAAAATTGAAAGTGAATATAGGAAAGAGTAAGGTGATGAGGATAACAAAAAGATTAGGTGACGAAAGATTGGATATCAGATTGGAGGGAGAGAGTATGTAGGAGGTGAATGTATTCAGATATTTGGGAGTGGACATGTCAGCAGATAGGTCTATGAAGGATGAAGTGAATCATAGAATTGATGAGGGGAAAAGGGTGAGTGGTGCACTTCGGAGTCTGTGGAGACAAAGAACTTTGTCCATGGAAGTTAAGAGGGGAATGTATGAGAGTATAGTTATACCAACATGGGTGTGAAGCATGTGTGATGAATGTCGCAACGAGGAGAAGGCTGGAGGCAGTGGAGATGTCATGTCTGAGGTCAATGTGTGGTGTGAATATAATGCAGAGAATTCGGAGTTTGGAAATTAGGAGGAGGTGCGGGATTACCAAAACTATTATCCAGAGGGCTGAGGAGGGGTTGTTGAGGTGGTTCTGACATGTAGAGAGAATGGAACGAAACAGAATGACCTCGAGAGTGTATAAATCTGTAGTGGAGGGAAGGGTAGGGGTCGGCCTAGGAAAGTTTGGAGGGAGGGGGTAACAGAGGTTTTGTGTGCGAGGGGCTTGGACTTCCAGCAAGCATGCGTGTGCGTATTTGATAGGAGTGAATGGAGACAAATGGTTTTTAATACTTGACGTGCTGTTGGAGTGTGAGCAAAGTAACATTTATGAAGGGATTCAGGGAAACCGGCAGGCCGTACTTGAGTCCTGGAGATGGGAAGTACAGCGTCTGCACTCTGAAGGAGGGGTGTTAATGTTGCAGTTTTTTAAACTGTAGTGTAAAGCACCCCTCTGGCAAGACAGTGATGGAGTGAATGATGACGAAAGTTTTTCTTTTTCGGGCCACCCTGCCTTGGTGGGAATCGGCCGATGTGTTAATAAATAAATAAATATATATATATGCAAAAAGATCACAGTAAACAGGTGATATCAAAATATGCAAGACAACCACTATGAAAAAAATAGAGGAATTCCAAGCGCTTTCGTGACTACTCACATTATCAAGGAACTATAAAAAAAACATAACAAGAAGGCTTATAAAGGGGCAAGACTACACCTCACAGTCTCATCATACTAACAAAGACCACACCTCGCAGTAGCGTGTCATCGCCCGACTCGACGTTTAAAGATATATATTTTCATGTTAATGTAAAAATTAATAATTTTGTACCAAAAGAACCTTAGAAAACTTACCTAACCTTATTATAACAAACGCAATTTAATTTAGCCTAATCCAACTAAATATATTTTAGAAAAGTTTACAATAATTTAATAATAAACACAATGTAATATATTTTTTTCGTTAGGGTCAGAATGATTTTTTGGCATACACAAATTTCGCTTGCTTATTCGACAAGAAAAGCATTGCAATTTGCAAAGACGGCACTTAGCTAACTTGTATGTGGAACACCTAGAGGCTGAACACTTCGTCAACATCGTCCCCTCAAGCGTCACTTGGTTACGTTACGTAGACGACGTCCTCGTAATAACTCCCAAACGTTTTGATGTACGGAATCTTCAGGCAAGGCTCAACGCAGTTGAACCGGCGATCCAGTTTACACTAGAAGAAGAGTCCAATGACAAGCTACCCTTTCTAGACGTCCTCATCCACAAAGTAAATAACAACCTAAGATTTCAAGTTTACCGGAAACCTACAAATAAAAATGATCTCACACACTTCTATTCCAGTCAAGATACTAAGACCAAAAGAGGCATCATCATCGGATTCTTCCTAAGAGTTTACCGAATTTGTAGTCCTGAGTTTCTTGACGAGGAATGTACATACATTCACCAAACCTTCACTGATTTACATTTTCCTTCCTTTTTCATCAAAGATTGCAAAAAGAGAGCTCTTCAGATCATTAATTCTCCACGCACCAACACCACTCCAAACAAAGTTATAATTCTTCCCAACAGCCAGGTTGCATCGAACATTTCTAAAGTACTTGCTAAATCTAACACCAGAGTCGCCATCGCTTCCAGCCTTTCTATAAAGGATCTAACCAGGACAAAATCCAAGCACCATGAACCAGTCAACGCGGGGGTTTACACTATACCCTGTGGAGGCTGCGACAGGATTTATGTAGGAGAAACGGCAAGAAACCTCGAAACACGCCTCAATGAACACATTAATGCATGTAGGAATGATAACCTGAACAACGCCTGCGTACAACACCGAAATTCCACCAATCATTTCATGAAATTCAAAGACGCCCGATTAGCAATCAAAGAAACTGATTTCCGCAGACGCAAGTGCCTTGAATCAGCTCTTATCGCTGTTTCTAACACAATTAAACAAAACAAAGGCAGCTTCACCATCTCTGAAGTATTAGCAAGAATCCTCCTGAAAACAGTAAACCCTACCATCTCATAGTCTCTCCTGCTAATACCACACACGCGCATCGCAGATGTGGAACACTGCTACAGGCCTTCTCTTTTCCAACCTCCTACAGAAATATTTGTCTAACCTGTTTTAATACTACCCAAGTAATTGTTTTTATCACCTTTTACTCATGTGCAAGTTGATTGTTCTAACTTATTGTATTACTACTACTACTACAACTTATATCACTACTACTTCTACCACCACTAGTATTACACCTCACTTTGAGTATATATATACCCTCTGTGTCCATGTATTGTTTGTAACGGCTTGAAAAAGCTCCTGGAGAGCGAAACGTTGCCACAATAAAATGTCACATTAGTTGCATTTGTGTCCTTTTACTTAATATATTGTCGGTAATTCTACCAATATTAGTATATTTTTGTAGGAAGAGTACTCCGTATTGATATGTTAGTGTAAGGAGTATTTGGCTTGCATATGTATTTTGTGAGTATTGTTTAGTATGTTTAACAGTATTAAAATGTGTAATGCAATAGTTTTCTAAGGCAGAGGATACTGACGCAAGTAGGATATGTTACAGTGAATGTGAATGTAAATCAGATATTGTATGTAGTAGATCAAGATTGCCGTATTGTGTTTAGTACGGTCTAGTTGCATAGCAGATATATCATGTTTTTTTGTAAGCATGTCTTTTAAATAAAATATAAAAAAAAAGTTATGGTTGTAGGGGTCGATTCACAGCTTCTGGCCCCGCCTCTTCACAGGTGGCTAATTGGTCACACTTCCTGTTCCATGATGCATGAGTGGGTGTGGGTGGGTGTGAGTTGGACCTGACTAGCTTGTGCTACTAGGTCAGATGCCGTACTAATTCTCTAAGTGGAAGTAACCTGACTACCTGGAGTTTACCTGGAGAAGGTTAGCTCCAGGTGGTCAGGTCTAAGCCGGTGAGTGATGGACCTGCCTCGCATGGGTCAGTAGGCCTACTGCAGTGTTCCTTTTTTCTTATGTTCTTATGTTCTTATGAGCTTTATCATACCTATTACAACCTCAGGTTCAATGGCCTGTTATCCTGAGGGTAAAAGGGAGCTTGGAGCAAAGAAACACAGTAGAAGATGTATTGAAATTGTATTTCCTTCACCAATCAGTTATGAATATATAAGACTTTTGTCTTTTCCTTCACCAAGTAAATAGAAAAGGGCTTTTTACACATATGTACACTATATACAAACAGAGTAGTATTTGTGCACGCCACAGTAGTCAAGGCTAAACAGCAGCCAAAAGACAGACAACTTTCCACAACCAGCTCTATGCAGGAATTCCAATAACAAACTGCGAGTGGTATCCACGTCACCTTTGTCATTGTTAAACTCGCATTTTAATTGGCTGAACCGAGTCGTTGATTTGATGATGGGGCCCCATCGCCAAACCCTTAACGATGGTTCGCTGGTTGGAGGGGAGCCTATGTGGGTGTGTTAACATGCTCCGAATAAAGGCTACATACTCTTTGCATGCAACAATACCTCTTCCACTACATCACTTCCCAGACTATTCCACTTCCTGACAGCTCTGTGACTGAAGAGATACTTTCTAACATCCCTGTGACTCATCTTAGTCTTCAACTTCTAATTGTGACCCCTTGTGTCCTATCTTCGGAATATTCTGTCCACCTTGTCGATTCCTCTCAATATTTTATATGTCGTTATCATATCCCCCCTATCTCTCCTATCCACCAGTGTCGTCAGGTCGATTTCCCTTAACCTCTCCTCGTAGGACATGCCCCTTAGCTCCGGGACTAGTCTTGTTGCAAACCTTTGCACTTTCTATAATTTCCTTACATGCTTGGCTAGGTGTGGGTTCCAAACTGGTGCTGCATACTCCAGTGTAGGCCTGACGTACAAGGTGTACAGAGTCCTGAACGATTCCTTGTTGAGATGTCGGAATACTATGCTTATGTTTGCTAGGTGTCCATATGCTGCAGCAGTTATTTGGCTAATGTGCGCCTCAGGATTGTGCCCGGTGTTATACTCACCCAAAGATCCTTTTCCTAGAGTGAGGTTTGTAATATCTGACCTCTTAGACTGTACTCCGTCTGCTGTCTTATTTGCCCTTCCCCAATCTTCATGACTTTGCATGTGGTGGGGTTGAACTCCAGGAGTCAGTTTCCGGACCAGGCCTGCAGCCTGTCCAGATCCCTTTGTAATTCTGCCTTGTCCTCGTCCGATTAATTCTTCTCATCAACTTCACATCATCCACAAACAGGGACACTTCTGAGTCTCTTCCTTCCGCGTCATGTCATTCATAAATACCAGAAACAGCACCGGTCCTAGGACTGTCCCCAGTGCAACCCCGCGCGTTACAGGCGCCCACTCTGACATCTCTTCACGTACCATGACTCGGTGAAGTCTTTCCGACAGGTATTCCTGATTCATTGCAGTGCTTTCCCTGTTATTCCTGCTTTGTCCTCCAGCTTTTACATTAATCTCTTATGTGGAACCGTGTCAAAAGACTTCTTACAGTCCAAGAAAACGCAATCTACCCACCCCTCTCTCTTGTCTTACTGCTGTCACCCTGTCATGGAACTCCTGTAGGTTTGTGACACAGGATTTCTCGTCCCTGAAACCGTTCTGGTTGTCCTTGATAAGGTCATTCCTCTCTAGGTGCTACACCACTCTTCTCCTGATAATCTTCTCCATGACTTTGCATACTATACATGTCAGTGACACTGGCCTGTAGTTTAATGCTTCGTGTATGTCTCCTTTTCTTAAAAATTGGGACTACATTTGCTGTCTTCCAAATATCAGGTAGTCGCCCTGTTTCGATAGATGTGTTGAAGGTTGTTGTTAATGGCACACATAGCGCCTCTGCTCCCTCTCTCAGGACCCATGGTGACATGGTATCCGGCCCCCATCGCCTTTGAGGTTGTATGTATTGTGACCAACACTTGATGGTGTACCCTACCTCTCCGTCTTTCTGGAGTCCCTTCTGTCTCCTCTGTCTCGGTCGTTTCTTGTGATCTCTTTTCTTTCCTTCAACTTGATTACCTGTTGCTTGATTGTTATTTTCCTCCTCATGTGGTTGAACAACAGCTTCGGGTCAGACTTGGCTTTCGCTGCTATGTTATTTTCGTAATGTCGTTGGGCCTCCCTTCTTACCTGTGCATATTCATTTCTGGCTCTACGATTTCTCTCCTTATTCTCCTCGGTCCTTTGCCCTCTATACTTCTTGCATTCTCTAGCACACTTGGTTTTGGCCTCTCTACACCTTTGGGTGAACCAAGGGCTCATCCTGGTCTTTGTTATTTCTGTTACCCTTGTGTACAAACCTCTCCTCAGCTTCCTTGCATATTGTTGTCACATATTCCATCACTTCATTTACTGACTTCCCTGCCAGTTCTCTGTCTCACTGAACGTCGTTCAGGAAATTCTTCATGGCTGTGTAGTCCCTTCTCTTGTAGTTTGGCTTCATTCGTCCTGCCCTTCCTGCTTCACTCTCCACCTGTAACTCTACTATGTATTCGAAATTCAGAACCACGTGGTCACTGGCCCCAAGGGGTCTTTCATATGTGATGTCCTCAATATCTGCACTACTCATGGCAAATACTAGGTCCAGTCTTGCTGGTTCGTTCTCTCCAGTCTCTTTGGTAGTGTCCCATACGTGTTGGTACATGAGGTTTTCCAGTACCACCTCCATCATCTTAACCCTCCACATAGCTCCAGGTTCTCCCATACAATTTCCTTGTGATTGAAGTCATCACATGAGCCCTTCTGCCCACTTCACCCAGTGTGTCAACCATCACTCTGTTACTCTCATCATACTCTTGCCTTGGCCTCCTGCTGTTGTGTCGTAGGTTATATATCACTGCAATTACCACCTTGGGACCTCCAGACTGATGTGTTCCTATTATATAGTCTCTTGTTTCTCCTCTGTCTCTTCTCTCCAGCTCATCAAAATCCCATTAGTTTTTGAGGAGCAATGTCCTCCACACCCTCTATTCCCTCTGTCTTTCCTCAGGATCTAATATCCCGTTGGAAAGATGGCATCTGTTATCATTCCTGTGAGCTTGGTTTCTGTGAGAGCTATGGTGTCCAGTGATGCCTCTTTGATTCTTTCTTGCCACTCCTCCCACTTATTCGTTATTCCATTAACGTTGGTGTACCATACCTTCAGTTTCCTCTCCACCACTGTGTTCTGGGTGGTCTGTGAGGGTAAGAGACCTTACAGTGTGCTGTGGGATTCTACAGCATAGTGTGGGGTAGGCGCTGTAAATGTGGATTGTGGTTAGTGTTGGGATAGTGTGTTTGGCTGTGGGGTTCTGAGGCTGGTCTTTCCATCACTGTTGTCTACACTTCGCTCTTTGTATCCACAATGTTCTAAGATGAACTAAAAACCTATCTCTTCCGGAAGTCTGAAATGTAAACAATGGCAGAATTATGGTCGGATAATTTGAAAGATTAGATGAAAAGTCTTTGTGAGCCGAAGTATAAGCTTTTATTGATTGGAGGGATATTGGTGCGTCGAGAGAGGGGAAAGCCTCCGTTGATTGGGGATAAGCTGTTGTCTGTCAGGTCATTGAGGAAGACTTTTTCTTGTCTAGAAAGTAAGTTAATACGCAAACACGTGCATTTCACTGTATAAGTAATAAAAATAAAAAAAATGCTTAGCGTAACTTGAAAAACAATTAGGATTATAAAAAAAAAAAATTATGTTGTCTCAATAGTTGTGTTAAGTCAGCACAAATATTGTGAAAATTTACAGTGTTAGTGGAATTAATATTTAAATATTGGTGAACAAATTTATAAGGATATGACAAGTGTACTTGTTACTCATATACCTCATCATACAGCCTGGTAGGCAACACTCTCGCCTCACACGCTGTGTCCGTGGTTCGATCACCGGCAAGGGTAGACACAATGGGCGTGTTTCCTTACACCTGCTGGAGTGTTCACCTAGCAAGCAAGTAGGTACCTGGGTGTTAGTCAATTGATGTGGGTCGCATCCTGGAGGACAAGATTTAAGGACCCCAATGGAAATAAGACAGACAGTCCACTATGACGCACTGAAATTCTTGGGTTACCTTGGGTGGCTAACCCTCCGGGTTTAAAAATCCGAACAAAATCTCATCTAACCAATGATAATCTTAATCTGCATATCATCCTCTTAAATGCTTAACCTCACTAGTACTCACCTAGTTGTGGTTGCAGGGGTCGAGTCATAGCTCCTGGCTACGCCTCTTCACTGGTCGCTACTAGGTCACTCTTCCTGCTCCATGAGCTTTATCATACTTCTTCTTAAAGCTATGTATGGATCCTGCCTCCACTACATCACTTCCCTGCACATTTCATCACCTGGTATACAGCCTTCATCAGTGTTTGGTATCTTCATTATCGAAATGTTTCGCCTAATCAGTCGGCTTCTTCAGTCGAATACCGAGGAGGCAGCAGAAGCAGTGGAGATGTAAAGATAATAAAATCAGTCCGTCAGATTATAGAACACAAGTGTTCTCCAGACTGAGGGACTGACCACCTTAAAACTATTACTTAGAGAGTGATTGACTGATTACATCATCTTTACATCTCCACTGTTTTTGCTGCCTGTCAGCATTCGACTGAAGAACTCTACTATGTAGGCGAAACATTTCGATAATACAAATAGTAAACTGTTGTATGTGTATCTAGTGTATGACTTTACATGAATACATCTTCATGTGGCAATTAGCAAGAACTCATTTAAAATTAAGTCCTTTCTAAAATTTTCTCTTATACGTTTAAAGATATATTTTTTCATTTATGTTAATGTAAAAATTAATGATTTTGTACTAAGAGAACCTTAGAAAACTTACCTAACCTTATTATAACAAGCGCAATTTAATTTAGCCTAATCCAACTAAATTTATTTTATATAAGTTTACAAGAATTTAACAATAAACATACATAGCATGAGAATTATTTTTGCGAAATTATTGCACACACAAATTTTCGCTTGCCCTATTCGGCAAGAAATGCGTTGCTATTTAAACCAAAATCACAAGTTTCACCTATTCGACACCACACACACACACACACACACATAGCGGGGTCAGGAGCTATGACTCGACCCCTGCAAGTACTTGGGGATCTGTAACAAGTGGCGTTCCACAGGGATCAGTCTTGGGCCCGTTGTTGTTTATAATATATATCAATGACCTTGACGAGGAAATTACTAGTGATATGAGCAAATTCGCGGACGACACGAAGATAGGTAGGATAATTAAATCAAACGTAGATGTCATGGAACTTCAGGAGGATTTAGACAAACTTAATTCGTGGTCAGAAAAGTGGCAGATGCAGTTCAATGTAAATAAATGCAAGGTTCTGAAGCTAGGGAGTGTCCATAACCCAAGCACTTATAAGTTAAATAATGTAAAACTTAGCCATACAGATTGCGAAAAGGACTTGGGGGTTATGGTGAGCAGCAACCTTAAACCAAGAGAGCAATGCATAAGCATAAGTATAAGCAAATAGATTACTGGGATTTATATCAAGAAGTGTAAGCAACAGAAGTCCAGCGGTTATTCTACAGCTTTATACATCATTAGTAAGGCCTCACCTAGAATATGCAGCTCAGTTCTGGTCTCCATTTTACAGAATGGATGTAAATTCGTTAGAAAACATTCAGCGTAGAATGACAAAGTTAATTCATAGCATTAGAAATCTTCCGTATGAAGAAAGATTGAATTCCCTTAAATTGCATTCACTTGTAAGACGAAAAATGAGGGGAGACATGATCGAAGTGTATAAGTGGAAGATGGGTATTAACAAAGAAGATATAAATAAAGTCTTGAGGATATCTCTCCCAGATCTGTCTGTGACTCGATAAAGCCCACTGCGTGGGCGAAACGTTGTCAATAAAGGATCACATTATACTGCTTATGTGTTTATTTTTCCATCTCTCCAAGAGAGAACCCGCAGTAATAGATTCAAATTAGACAAGTTTAGATTTAGAAAGGATATAGGAAAGTATTGGTTTGGAAATAGGGTAGTTGATGAGTGGAACAGTCTGCCTAATAGGGTTATTGAAGCTAAAACCTTAGGTAGTTTCAAATTTAGGTTGGACAAATACATGAGTGAGAGGGGTTGGATTTGAGTGGGTCTTGCACATGGTTAAATTGAAACTTCAGAGTTTATTGTTTGGGTGGCATTGTGAGTTGGGTTGGGCAAGTGTCCTGTTAGTGGGATGGATTGTGAAGGACCTGCCTAGTATGGACAAACAGGCCCACTGCGTGGGCGAAACGTTGTCAATAAAGGATCACATTATACTGCTTATGTGTTTATCTTTCCATTGTGTCGGTATTTTATACCATTTATTTCCTACTAGGCAGACTGTTCCACTCATCAACTACCCTATTTCCAAACCAATACTTTCCTATATCCTTTCTAAATCTAAACTTATCTAATTTGAATCCATTATTGCGAGTTCTCTCTTGGAAAGATATCCTCAAGACCTTATTTATATCCCCTTTGTTAATACCCATTTTCCACTTGTATACCTCGATCATGTCTTCCCTCATTCTTCGTCTTACAAGTGAATGTAATTTTAGGGTCTTCAATCTTTCTTCATACGGAAGATTTCTAATGCTATGTATTAATTTAATCATTCTACGCTGAATGTTTTCTAACGAATTAATATCCATTCTGTAATATGGAGACCAGAACTGAGCTGCGTAATCTAAGTGAGGCCTTACTAACGAGGTATAAAGCTGTAATATAACCTCTGGACTTCTGTTGCTTACACTTCTTGATATAAATCCCAGTAATCTGTTTGCCTTATTACGTACGCTTAGGCATTGCTGTCTTGGTTTAAGGTTGCTGCTTACCATAACCCCCAAGTCCTTTTCGCAATCTGTATGGCTAAGTTCTACGTTATTTAACTTATAAGTGCTTGGGTTATGGACACTCCCAAGCTTCAGAACCTTGCATTTATCTACATTGAACTGCATCTGCCACTTTTCTGACCAGGAATTGAGTCTGTCTAAATCCTCCTGAAGTTCACTGACATCTACGTTTGAATCAATTATCCTACCTATCTTCGTAGTAATTCACTCATCAAGGTCATTGATATATATTATAAACAACAACGGGCCTAAGAATGATCCCTGTGGAACACCACTTGTTACAGATCCCCACTCGTATTTAACCCCATTTATGCACACTCTCTGCTTCCTATTGGTGAGCCATGACTCGATCCATGACAGCACTTTTCCCCCAATGCCATGAGCTGCCACTTTCTTTAACAGTCTCTGGTGCGGTACTCTCTCAAAAGCTTTACTAAAATCTAAATAAACAATATCGAATTCTTTATCGTGATCAACAGCCTCAAAAGCTTTACTAAAGAAGGTTAATAAATTAGATAGACAGGAACGCCCCCTTGTGAATCCATGCTGAGTATCATTAATTAAATTATGGTTATCTATATGGCTTCTAATAATATCAGCTATAATTGACTCTAGTAATTTGCCTACAATTGAGGTCAGGCTTATTGGGCGGTAATTTGACGGTAGCGACTTGTCCCCTGCTTTAAAAATAGGAATTACATTAGCCATCTTCCACATATCAGACACTACACCTGTTTGAAGAGATAATGTAGATGAATGGATCAAAGAACCGACAAGTTATAAATTAGACACATATGCAACACTTGGGTATCTTTATTGAGGAAACGTTTCGCCACACATTGGCTTCATCAGTCCAATACAAAGCAGAAAGGTGTAAGGAGAGGAGGAGTTTGAGGTAATCAGTCCCTCTGCTTGGAGTCGATGTGTTCAGTCCATCAATCATGTAGAAAGTACAGCACAGAGGCATAGAAGCGGCTTATATACTGCAGTCAGGTGAGGCGAAGCAGGAGGAGGCGGGGTCATAGTGGTACCATCCACTAGTCGAAGTAGGTCTTCGTCCAAAGGTTGAACAAGTGTTGAAGAATTCGTTTGTCAAGATATTGGTTCAAAGAGTTCCATTTTGCATTCCTTAAGAACCCTTGCAAAAAGTTCTTCAGGACCCGGCGATTTATTTTGTTTCAGTCGGTCTACTTGTTTCATAACCATTTCGCTGGTGACTGTAATATTACATAATTTATCTTGTACAAGAATGGTATACAATACCGACAAGATGAAATTAAGACACATGTGCAACATCTGGGTATCTTTATTGTAAACGTTCCGCCATCCAGTGGCTTTATCAATACAACTAACCCATCTCTTTGGGTATGACCTACTTCCACTGGGGAATCCCGCCTACCAGTGACTATGCCCTCGTCTGCTACGTCCTTTTCCACCTGACGTTAGTATATAAGCGCCAGCCTCCTTGCCTCTGCTCCACAAACTCCACGACTTCGGTGCTGTTCACACCAACTCCAAGGCCGAGGGACTGATAACCTCATCTTTTGTATATAGTTCTACTGTCTTCAAACAATGTCCTAGAATTTGTATTGATAAAGCCACTGGATGGCGAAACGTTTACAATAAAGACACCCAGATGTTGCACATGTGTCTTAATTTCATAATTTATCTTCTTTAGGGACACTATATAAATTAATTATTGGGATATTATTAGTGTCTTCCTGTGTGAAAACCGAGAGAAAATAATTATTAAAAATAGAGCACATATCATTCTCCTTGTCAGTAAGATGCCCAGAGTTATTTTTAAGGGGACCTATCTTATCCCTAACTTTTGTTCTATAAACCCTTGCAATTTTAATATCATAGTCCCGTTTAGCTTTTCATATACCCTTTTTAACGTCCCTCTTAATGTCGGTATACTGATTTATAAGATGACCCTCACCTCTATTTATGCGCCTATAAATTCCTTTCTTCTGCCCTAAAAGATATTTGAGCCTATTATTCATCCATTTTGGGTCATTTCTACTTGATCTAGATTGTAAATGAATGGTTCAGAGAACCGACAATTTGATAAATTAGACACATATGCAACACTTAGGTACCTTTATTGAGGAAACGTTTCGCCACACAGTGGCTTCATCAGTCCACACAAAGGAGAATCGTGAAGAACAGGAGGAGTTTGAGTTGGTCAGTCCCTCAACCTTGAGTCGATGTTGTCAGTCCATCAATCTTGAACAGAATACAGCATATGTGCTAGGAAGCAGCTTATATACCGTAGGCAGGAGAGGTGCAGAAGTCGTAGGTGGTGTCTTATTTGTACAAGAGTGGTATACAATACAGATATTTGTCCAATGTGGAAGTAGGTCGTGCCTGTTCTTCACGATTCTCCTTTGTATGGACTGATGAAGCCACTGTGTGGCGAAACGTTTCATCAATAAAGATACCCAAGTGTTGCATATCACAGTCACTAGTGAAATAGTTATGAAACAAGTAGACCGACTGAAACAAAATAAATCGCCGGGTCTTGATGAGCTTTTTGCAAGGGTTCTTAAAGAATGCAAAATGGAACTCTGTGATCCAATATCTGTAATATAACCTCTGGACTTCTGTTGCTTACAATTCTTGATATGAATCCCAGTAATCTGTTTGCCTTATTACGTACGCTTATGCATTGCTGTCTTGGTTTAAGGTTGCTGCTTACCATAAACCCCAAGTCCTTCTCGCAATCTGTATGGCTAAGTTCTACGTTATTTAACTTATAAGTGCTTGGGTTATGGACACTCCCGAGCTTCAGAATCTTGCATTTATCTACATTGAAGTGCATCTGCCACTTTTTTGACCAGGAATTGAGTTTGTCTAAATCCTCCTGAAGTTCCCTGACAACTACGTTTGAATCACGTAGAACTTAACCATACAGATTGCGAAAAGGACTTGGGGGTGATGGTAAGCAGCAACCTTAAACCAAGACAGCAATGCCTAAGCGTACGTAATAAGGCAAACAGATTACTGGGATTTATATCAAGAAGTGTAAGAAACAGAAGTCCAGAGGTTATATTACAGCTTTATACATCGTTAGTAAGGCCTCACCTAGATTACGCAGCTCAATTCTGGTCTCCATATTATAGAATGGATATTAATTCGTTAGAAAACATTCAGCGTAGAATGACTAAATTAATAAATAGCATTAGAAATCTTCCGTATGAAGAAAGATTGAAGACCCTAAAATTACATTCACTTGTAAGACGAAGAATGAGGGTATACATGATCGAGGTATGCAAATATTCTGTTAGTGGGATGGAATGTGAAGGACCTGCCTAGTATGGGCCAACAGGCCTGTTGCAGTGTTCCTCCTTTCTTATGTTCTTATGAGTTTCAGGTCCTCTTCACAGAGTCGGGTGATGACACATTACTGTAAGGTGTTAGTATGATGTGACTGTGAGGTGTAGTCTTGCCCCTTTATAAGCCTTCTTATGTTTTGTTTTATAGTTCCTTGATAATGTGAGTAGTCACGAAAGCGCTTGGAATTCCTCTATTTTTTTCATAGTGGTTGTCTTGCATATATATATATATATATATATATATATATATATATATATATATATATATATATATATATATATATATATATATATATATATATATATATATATATATATATATATTTATATATATATATATATATATATATATATATATATATATATATATATATATATATATATATATATAATTATGGAGAATTAAATGCAAAATGGAGTTGACACAGTTACTTTTTGCTGATGATACTGTGCTTATGGGAGATTCTAAAGAAAAGTTGCAAAGGTTAGTGGACGAGTTTGGGAGAGTGTGTAAAGGTAGAAAGTTAAAAGTGAACATAGATAAGAGTAAGGTGATGAGGGTATCAAACGATTTAAATAAAGAAAAATTGGATATCACATTGAGAGAGGGATTATGGAAGAAGTAAATGTTTTCAGATATTTGGGAGTTGATGTGTCAGCAGATGGGTTTATGAAGGATGAGGTTAACCATAGAATTGATGAAGGAAAAAGGTGAGTGGTGCATTGAGGTATCTGTGGAGACAAAAACGTTATCCATGGAGGCAAAGAAGGGAATGTACGAGTATAGTGGTACCAACACTCTTATATGGGTGTGAAGCATGGGTTGCAAATGCTGCAGCGAGGAGGAGGCTGGAGGCAGTGGAGATGTCCTGTCTAAGGGCAATGTGTGGTGTAAATATTATGCAGAAAATTCGGAATGTGGAAATTAGGAGAAGGTGTGGAGTTACTAAAAGTATTTGTCAGAGGGCTGAAGAGGGGTTGTTGAGGTGGTTTGGTCATTTAGAGAGAATGGATCAAAGTAGAATGACTTGGAGAGCGTATAAATCTGTAGGGGAAGGAAGGCGGGGTAGGGTCGTCCTAGAAAAGGTTGGAGGGAAGGGGTAAAGGAGGTTTTGTGGGCGAGGGGCTTGGACTTCCAGCAAGCATGTGTGAGCGTGTTAGATAGGAGTGAATGGAGACGAATGGTTTTGGGACATGACGATCTGTTGGAGTGTGAGCAGGGTAACATTGTGTGAAGGGATTCAGGGAAACCAGTTAATTGATTTAGTTGGACTTGAGTCCTGGAAATGGGAAGTACAATGCCTGCACTTTAAAGGAGGGGTCTGAGATAGTGACAGCTGGGAGGGACTTTCTCAGCTGTAGTATCTGAGCTCCTCTGCAAAGACAGTGATTATGTATGAGTGTGGTGAAAGAGTTGAATGATGATGAAAGTTTTTTCTTTTTGGGGATTTTCTTTCTTTTGGGTCACCCTGCCTCGGTGGGAGACGGCCGACTTGTTGAAAAAAAAAAAAAAAAAAAAAATATATATATATATATATATATATATATATATATATATATATATATATATATATATATATATATATATATATATATATATATATATGGGGAAGTGGAACAGAATTCTTCCTCCGTAAGCCATGCTGTCGTAAGAGGCGACAAAATGCCGGGAGCAAGGGCTAGTAACCCCTTCTCCTGTATATATTACTAAATGTAAAAGGAGAAACTTTGTTTTCCTTTTCGGCCACCCGCTTCGGTGGGAAACGGCCGACGTGTTGAAAGAAGAAAAGATATATATATATATATATATATATATATATATATATATATATATATATATATATATATATATATATATATATATATATATATATATATATATATATATATATATATATATACGTTATATATATATATATATATATATATATATATATATATATATATATATATATATATATATATATATATATATATATATATATATATATATATATATGTCGTGTCGATTAGGTAAAACTGGTCAATTAGCAAGAACTCATCTAAAATTAAGTCCTTTCTAAAATTTTCTCTTATACGTTTAAAGATATATTTTTTCATTTATGTTAATGTAAGAATTTATAATTTTGTACCAAGAGAAACTTTGAAAACCTACCTAACCTTATTACAACAAGTGCAATTTAATTTAGCCTAACCCAACTAAATATATTTTAAATACGTTAACATTAATTTAATAATAAACAAACACAATGAAATATATTTTTTCGTTATGTTCAGAACGATTTTGGCGAAATTATTGCATCACAAATTTTCACTTGTCTTATATGGCAAGGTAGCGTTGCTATTTAAGCCAAAATCTCAAGTTTTACCTAATCGGCACGACATATATATATATATATATATATATATATATATATATATATGTCGTGCCGATTAGGTAAAACTTGCGATATTAGCTTAAATAGCAACGCTCACCTTGCCATATAAGACAAGTGAAAATTTGTGTATGCAATAATTTCGCCAAAATCATTCTGAACTTAACGAAAAAATATATTTCATCGCGTTTGTTTATTATTAAATTATTGTAAAAGTATCTAAAATATATTTAGTTGGGTTCGGCTAAATTTAATTGCGCTTGTTATAATAAGGTTAGGTAGGTTTTCAAAGCTTCTCTTAGTACAAAATTAAAAATTTTTACATTAACATAAATGAAAAAAATATATCTTTAAACGTATAAGAGAAAATTTTAGAAAGGACTTAATTTTAAATGAGTTCTTGCAATTGACAGTTTTACTAATCGGCACGACATTATATATATATATATATATATATATATATATATATATATATATATATATATATATATATGTCGTGCCGATTAGGTAAAACTTGCGATTTTGGCTTAAATAGCAACGCTCACCTTGCCATATAAGACAAGTGAAAATTTGTGTATGTAATAATTTCGCCAAAATCATTCTGAACATAACGAAAAAAATATATTTCATTGTGATTGTTTATTATTTAAATTATGTTAACGTATCTAAAAAATATTTAGTTGGGTTTGGCTAAATTAAATTGCTCTTGTTATAATAAGGTTAGGTAGGTTTTCAAAGTTTCTCTTGGTACAAAATTATAAATTCTTACATTAACATAAATGAAAAAAATATAGCTTTAAACGTATAAGAGAAATTTTTAGAAAGGACTTAATTTTAGATGAGTTCTTGCTAATTGACCAGTTTTACTTAATCCCTTTAAATATTACCGTTTTCTCGTTACTTTAAATGGACACGCTGTCCCGTGGGAGGCTACCCCGTAATGGTCAGTGACTTCTATATCACTGACAATATATTTATGTATGTAAAGTTATTGATATAGCGGAATATGACCGAATTTTTTATTATTGCCACTTTAATTTCTTTTAAGCATGTGGGATTTTTCTAATGCTATAATATTCATCCTTCTGGCTATGGGCACTGTTGTGCCTGGGTCCATTTCCTGTATTCTTCTCTCTCCCTCCTTCACTCACTCCAGTGAAGACGTCCTTTGGGAACGTACTTGCTTTTACATCCTCCTTCCTATTTTCTGCAATTTTGTAAGCTCCTGATGATGTGTTGATTGCAACACGAAAGGCCTAGAGCTATCATTCTACTCCCCCCGTGGTTGTTTTGCATCTCGTATCGCTTGGTTTGCGATATTTGCATATATATATATATATATATATATATATATATATATATATATATATATATATATATATATATATATATATATATATATATATATATATATATATATATATATATATATATATATATATATATATATATATATGGTAGACAGCAACCACCCAGGAGAGGTACTACGTCCTGCCAGGTGACTGTGAAACAGAAACCTGAAACTGTTTTACATGATGGTAGGATTGCTGGTGTCTTTTTCTGTCTCATAAACACGCTGGATAACAGGTATATCTAGCTACTTCTACTTACACTTTAGGTCACACTACACTGGCATACACATGCATATATATACATACACACATCTAGGTTTTTCTTCTTTTTCTTAATAGCTCTTGTTCTTTTATTTTCTCTATTGTCCATGGGGAAGTGGAAAAGAATCTTTCCTCCGTAAGCCATGCGTGTCGTATGAGGCGACTAAGATGCCGGGAGCAATGGGCTAGTAACCCCTTCTCCTGTACAAATCTACTAAAAACGAGAAGAAGAAAAACTTTATAAAATTGGGTTGTCTGAATGTGCGTGGATGTAGTGGGATGATAAGAAAGAGATGATTGCCGATGTTATGAATGAAAGAAGTTGGATGTCCTGGCCCTAAGCGAAACAAAGCTGAAGGGGGTAGGCGAGTTTCAGTGGGGAGAAATAAATGGGATTAAGTCAGGAGTATCTGAGAGAGTTAGAGCTAAGGAAGGGGTAGCAATAATGTTGAAGGATAAGTTATGGAAGGAAAAGAGGGAATATAAATGTGTAAATTCAAGGATTATGTGGATTAAAATAAGGGTCGGATGCGAAAAGTGGGTCATAATAAGCGTGTATGCACCTGGAGAAGAGAGGAGTGTAGAGGAGAGAGAGAGATTTTGGGAGATGTTAAGCGAATGTATAGGAACTTTTGAACCAAATGAGAGAGTAATTGTGGTAGGGGACCTAAATGCTAAAGTGGGAGAAACATGCAGAGAGGGTGTAGTAGGTAAGTTTGGGGTGCCAGGTGTAAATGATAATGGGAGCCCTTTGATTGAACTTTGTATAGAAAGGGGTTTAGTTATAGGTAATACATATTTTAAGAAAAGAGGATAAATAAGTATACAAGATATGATGTAGGGCGTAATGACAGTAGTTTGTTGGACTATGTATTGGTAGATAAAAGACTGTTGAGTAGACTTCAGGATGTACATGTTTATAGAGGGGCTACAGATATATCAGATCACTTTTTAGTTATAGCTACAGTGGGAGTAAAAGGTAGATGGGATACAAGGAAAATAGAATCAGTAAGTAAAAGAGAGGTGAAGGTTTATAAACTAAAAGAGGAGGCAGTTAGGGTAAGATATAAACAACTATTGGAGGATAGATGGGCTAGTGAGAGTGTAGGCAATGGGGTCGAAAATGTATGGGGTAGATTTAAAAATGTAGTGTTAGAGTGTTCAGCAGAAGTTTGTGGTTACAGGCGAGTGGGTGCGGAGGGAAGAGGAGCGATTGGTGGAATGATGATGTAAAGAGAGTAGTAAGGGAGAAAAAGTTAGCATATGAGAGGTTTTTACAAAGTAGAAGTGATGCAAGGAGGGAAGAGTATATGGAGAGAAAAAGAGAGGTTAAAAGAGTGGTGAAGCAATGTAAAAGAGAGCAGATGAGAGAGTGGGTGAGATGTTATCAGCAAATTTTGTTGAAAATAAGAAAAAGTTTTGGAATGAGATTAATAAGTTGAGGAAGCCTAGAGAACAAATGGATTTGACAGTTAAAAATAGGAGAGGAGAGTTATTAAATGGAGAGTTAGAGGTATCGGGAAGATGGAGAGAATATTTTGAGGATTTGTTAAATGTTGATGAAGACAGGGAAGCTGTGATTTCGTGTGTAGGGCAAGGAGGAATAACATCTTGTAGGAGTGTGGAAGAGCCAGTTGTGGGTGTAGGGAAGTTCGTGAGGCAGTGGGTAGAATGAAAGGGGTAAGGCAGCTGGGATTGATGGGATAAAGATAGAAATGTTAAAAGCAGGTGGGGATATAATTTTGGAGTGGTTGGTGCTATTATTTAATAAATGTATGGAAGAGGGTAAGGTACCTAGGGATTGGCAGAGAGCGTGTATTGTTCCTTTGTATAAAGGCAAAGGGGACAAAAGAGAGTGCAAAAATTATAGGGGAATAAGTCTGTTGAGTGTACCTGGTAAAGTGTATGGTAGAGTTATTATTGAAAGAATTAAGAGTAAAACAGAAAGCAGGATAGCAGATGAACAAGGGGGCTTTAGGAAAGGTAGGGGTGTGTAGACCAAGTGTTTACAGTGAAACATATAGGTGAACAGTATTTGGATAAGGGTAAAGATGTTTTTGTGGCATTTATGGATTTGGAAAAGGCGTATGATAGGGTAGATAGGGGGCAATGTGGCAGATGTTGCAGGTGTATGGAATAGGAGGAAGGTTACTGAAAGCAGTGAAGAGTTTTTATGAGGATAGTGAGGCTCAGGTTAGAGTGTGTAGGAGGGAAGGGACTATTTCCCAGTAAAAGTGGGCCTTAGACAAGGATGTGTGATGTCACCGTGGTTGTTCAATATATTTATAGATGGGGTTGTAAGAGAAGTGAATGCGAGGGTCTTGGCAAGAGGTGTTGGGCTAAAAGATAAAGAAGCAAATACAAAGTGGGAGTTGTCACAGTTGCTTTTTGCTGATGACACTGTGCTTTTGGGAGATTCTGAAGAGAAGCTGCAGAGGTTGGTGGATGAATTTGGTAGGGTGTGTAAAAGAAGAAAATTGAAAGTGAATATAGGAAAGAGTAAGGTGATGAGGATAACAAAAAGAATAGGTGACGAAAGATTGGATATCAGATTGGAGGGAGAGAGTATGGAGGAGGTGAATGTATTCAGATATTTGGGAGTGGACATGTCGGCGGATGGGTCTATGAAGGATGAGGTGAATCATAGAATTGATGAGGGGAAAAGGGTGAGTGGAGCACTTCGGAGTCTGTGGAGACAAAGAACCTTGTCCATGGAAGTAAAGAGGGAATGTATGAGAGTATAGTTATACCAACGCTCTTATATGGGTGTGAAGCATGGGTGATGAATGTTGCAACGAGGAGAAGGCTGGAGGCAGTGGAGATGTCATGTCTGAGGTCAATGTGTGGTGTGAATATAATGCAGAGAATTCGGAGTTTGGAAATTAGGAGGAGGTGTGGGATCACCAAAACGATTGTCCAGAGAGCTGAGGAGGGTTGTTGAGGTGGTTTGGACATGTAGAGAGAATGGAACGAGACAGAGTGACTTCGAGAGTGTATAAATCTGTAGTGGAGGGAAGGCGGGGTAGGGGTCGGCCTAGGAAAGGTTGGAGGGAGGGGTAAAGGAAGTTTTGTGTGCGAGGGGCTTGGACTTCCAGCAAGCATGTGTGAGCGTATTTGATAGGAGTGAATGGAGGCATATGGTTTTTAATACTTGACGTGCTGTTGGAGTGTGAGCAAAGTAACATTTATGAAGGGATTCAGGGAAACCGGCAGGCCGGACTTGAGTTCTGGAGATGGGAAGTACAGTGCCGGCACTCTGAAGGAGGGGTGTTAATGTTGCAGTTTTATAACTGTAGTGTAAAGCACCCTTCTGGCAAGACAGTGATGGAGTGAATGATGATGAAAGTTTTTCTTTTTCGGGCCACCCTGCCTTGGTGGGAATCGGCCGATGTGTTAAAAAAAAAAAAAATATATATATAAAAGCAAGTACGTTCCCAAAGGACGTCTTCACTGGAGTGAGTGAAGGAGGGAGAGAGAAGGATACAGGAAATGGACACAGGCACAACAGTGCCCATAGCATTAGAAAAATCCCACATGCCTAAAAGAAATTAAAGTGGCAATAATAAAAAATTCGGTCATATTCCGCTATATCAATAACTTTACATACATAAATATATTGTCAGTGATATAGAAGTCACTGACCATTATGGGGTAGCCTCCCACGGGACAGCGTGTCCATTTAAAGTAACGAGAAAACGGTAATATTTAACGGGAAGAATTCTAAAAATTATGTAAAGGAAATGGGGCTCATTAAAATAAACTCATTCAAAGATGGAGGCATATGTAATAACAAAGAAGACGGCCACAGTTATTCAACCCACAATTCTGAGTCAAACTTTGGTTCAACCTTCAGAAACTACAGGAAAAATAGGCCCTAATTCCTCGGTGTGGCACTACATTTAAGACAGTCTAATGCATTCATATAAGAGCCCAATTTTAGACTGTGTACTATTGCCTCAACTAAAAATGCATCTATTTTGAACAACCCATCACTGATATTGTATAATGACTGCCTATCATGCTTAATAATTGCCGATTCTACAATATTCCTTTCAAGCCAAGAGGAACAAGGGAAGATGACTCTTGCTTCCCGCCAATTTGCTGGGTTATTACAAGGTCTAATATGGTTGAAAATCGCGTTCGGCTCCTGTGCTGTACGTATTGAATAATGGTGCTGGGAAATTCTCACCTCCAATGGTTTTCCCCATTTGTCCCAAATAGGAGAGACTGCAACCATTGCAACCAACTCTGTAGACACACGTTGTTGGTGTGCATTCTTTATCAGGATGCTTCTAACAGCCCGTGAACTTTTAAATACTACTTGTATATTAAATCTTCTAAGAGCATTCGGCAGGATCCGTGGTTATTTTGCATATATATTGTGAGGAAAAAGTGGAGTTTAATTGGGGGTTAAGGTTGTTCAGTAAGCCGGTCAGTACTGTCTTCCATCTTAAAGTGAACATACTCCCCTTTTTCTTTCTTAAGTGTTGTTTGCTTACTTGTGGTAACCAATTTTCTTTTTCTTATCAGCTCTGCTGCTGGCCTGGTCAGCCCGTACAGACGCCGAGATTTAAAGGAGCAAGATGTACGTCAATCTGACTTAGCTACTTTTGTCTACTCATCCGCTTCTACGTCTTACTTACCACGACCAAGTGGCATAGGAGAACCCCTAACATCTGCCCAGAATAACTTTCCACCATCTCGTCTACACCTGAGACCTATCCTGGGTCTTATATTCTCCTACTCTGCATCCTGCCAGAACCACAACGGCCTACTTCTTTTTTTTATCTATTTTAAGTAAAACTCAGAAAAATCTTCTTTTATTCCTTACCCAAGAGTCTTTATTTTTTATTTATTTATTTTTCCATTATTTTTTTTGTTCAGGTGGAAGGCGTTCCCCTGACAATGGCGACCTTGCCAGGATACGACTCTTGAAGCAACATCTTCCTGATGGTTCAACTGGTTTGTGAGTATAGCATTTAAGATTGAAAAGGGTGAGTTAGTATCGTTAAGGTGTCAAGTCATTACTGGTAGTCTGGTTGACTTACCGTTGTTTGGTTCTAAGGTTAGGTTTAGAGGTTTACCCAGTTTTGTAGACCTGAGGAACTTCCATAATAACCCCTCCTGAGTGAACCGTGTTCATTTATCTCAGTGAAGGCTATTGAGCCCACTAGAGTTTCTTCCAAGTTGGTAATATAATTTCGTTTTCTTCTTCGGGAAGGTTAGAAAGAGTGCGGACGAGGTCCCTCTTTTGAAACAGTTGTTTTAGTTATTATTTGAGTTAGTTATTATTTTTTGATGGATTCTTTAGATTTCTGGTTGAGGGCTGGAAAAGACAATGGATTTACAGGTCAGAATCTTCATAGCTATATTACTGCTAAAATGGCTATAGAAGAGAAAAAGGAACAAGAAAGACTAGCTCGAGTAAAGAAAAAGAAACAGGAAAGACTAGCTCGAGTAAAGAAAAAGGAACATGAAAGAATAGCTCGAGAAAATGAAAGGATTGCTCGTGAGGACAAAAGGGAACAGGAAATGATAGCTAGAGAAGACAGAGTTCAGGAAAGGGAAGTGGCCTTCAAGAGGAAGGAGATTGAAGAACAAGCAAAGCAGAGAGAGTTAGATCAGTTAAAGATTGAATTAGAAGCCAATAAGATAGAATTATCTAAGCATAAAATAGATGAAGGGGTACTATAGTACCCTACCCATGAATCTAATATTAGGATGCCACAAATACCACCTTTCACAGAGCAGGATGACATCGCGGCATATATTATCAGGTTTGAGAACACTGCTACTCTCTGTGACTGGCCATCAGATTCTTGGGCTACTAGGCTTGGATAACTTCTGTCAGGTACAGCTTTAAATGTATATTCCACCTTACCTGCTGAAATAATAACTGACTATCCTCTACTTAAGAAAGCTATACTACAAGCTTTCAAGAAAACCACTCACCATTACAGGTCTGAGTTTCGACACACTAGAATATCCTCCAATCAGAATTACATGCAGTATCTGACAACACTTTTCAGATTGTTGGATTGATAGTGCCGAAGTCGACCACGACTTTGCTTCATTAAGAGACATGATGGTAAGAGATCAATTCCTTTCTGCTGTAAACTCTGACTTACGTATCTTTATCAAAGAACGGAATATTCACTCGGCTTCAGAAATGGCAGAAGCCGCAGATATTTATGCTTGTGCGCATAATAGCTACCCTAAAGAGCGAGATAGATATAAATCTGTGTCAGCTAAGCAATCTGAGAGGAACAAACCCTCTGACTCTAAGAATTCTCCGGCCTTCACACTGAGATGTTTAAATTGTATTGAATTGGGACATCGACGTCCAGAGTGTCCCAACGGAAAGGGTGAAAGTATTGGAATGTGCTTCACCCAAACTAACAATAAGGCACCTTTGAGTGAAGGTACCGTAAATGGTATTAAAGTCTCTAACATTCTTAGGGATACCGGATGTTCCTGTATTGTTGTCTCAATCAAATTTTTCCCAAACTTAGATTCAGCACGTTACAAAACTACTAAATTAACAGACTATTTAGGTAGATGTGATTCTTTCCCAACTATTAGATGTTACATAAGGTGCAAATGGTTCACGGGTTGGGTTGATGTAGAAGTTGCCCCGATAACTTCATGTTCCGTTTTGGTCGGGAACATAGAAGGGGCTGCCTTCCCATCTGAGATAGACTGTATGGGAGTTGCATCGGGAGATTGTAAATCTAACAATTCTGTTTTTCCACACGAAGCTCCAGAAGTGATCCAGTGGAATAACGAAATTCCTGGATCGGATAATCGTGAAGCTCCGGAAACACCCGTAGTGAAACAGTCATCAAAACCAGGCAGCACTGAAATTAAGGAAGAACCACAGGTGACCGAATCATCTCAACAACTGGACACTATTAATGTCCTGACTAGAGCGCAGTCTGAGGTAAAACCTAAACATTCTTTAGTTCCCTGCAAAGGAAAACCTTTTTGAGTTGTCCCATCTAGATTTAGAGAGTTTCCAGAAGACTTGTCCGTCCTTAGAGGAAATTCGCAAACTAGCAGAAAAGGGCAACATAATTAAAGGAAAGAACATTACATATAAATTTAAGTATAAGGCTAACTTTCTATATAAGACTATTGTATCGACAGATATACTCTATGACAACGGAAAAAGTCTATTGGTCATTCCTAAGATTTGCCGTAAGTCTATTATGAAAAGTACTCATGAACTAGCAGTCTCAGGCCATTTTGCACGTCGGAAGACCTTAGATAAGATCAGAGATTTGTACTTCTGGCCGGGGATGTCCTCTGACATTTATAAATTCTGTAGAGACTGTTCAGTTTGTCTACCTTACTAACAAAAAGGTAGAACTAAGAGTCCCAGGCTTTTCAACCGAGCCACTGAAGTATTTGATAGTACAGTTCAAGATACTCCTTAGTGGAGAAGGAATGTTGTTCCACAGAATAACCATATAAGTTTAAATTCTTATCCACCGGGCTTTTGTACCTACTTCTCAGATTGGCAGAGCCGAGGTTATACATAGTACATTTCCCTCTGGTTATTAACTTAATGCCTCCGACCATAAGTTTTGGAGTTTAATTGGGGGTTAAGGTTGTTCAGTCAGCCGGTCAGTAATGTCTTCCATCTTAAAGTGAACATACTCCCCTTTTTCTTTCTTAAGTGTTATGTTTGCTTACTTGTGGTAACCAATTTTCTTTTTCTTATCAGCTCTGCTGCTGGCCTGGTCAGCTCATACAGAGGCCGAGATTTAAAGGAGCAAGATGTACGTCAATCTTACTTAGCTACTTTTGTCTACTCATCCGCTTCTACATCTTACTTACCGCGACCAAGTGGCATAGGAGAATCCCTAACATCTGCCCAGGATAACCTTCCACCATCTCATCTACACCTGAGACTCATCCTGGGCCTTATAGTCTCCTACTCTACAACCTGTCAGAACCACAACGGCCTAATTTTTTTTATCTATTTTAAGTAAAACTCAGAAAAATCTTTTATTCCTTACCCAAGAGTCTTCATTTTTTATTTATTTATTTTTCCATTATTTTTTTCTTCAGGTGGAAGGCGTTCCCCTGACATATATATAAATGAGTCTGTAATCACCTGTCGCTTATATTTATATGGCTAAAAGCGTTTCACATATTATTCACTGCTAAATTCACAGCACCTTCCCTCGCAGTGAATTATTTTGACACCATGTTTCATATTACTCCCGGTGTCCCACGAGAAATTCTGCTTTCCTGGCCAGGAGAGGATAAACGAGCCTTGTTTCAGACGTGTTGTTGAAGACCTGCCACTATGCTTTATACTCGTGCTGGGAATTTGCAGCCAGCATTTCCTGGCTTTCACATATTCTCTCCCATGTTTTCAGGGATTCGAGTCCTTGTTACAGATGTGCCAACTTATTTTCAGATGTGTATTATAAAAAATGTTTTTTATAAAAAAAGTCAACTCGTTGTATACGTTCGTTTTAGAAGGAGTTTTACTAGCGATTGTTTTTTTTATGCAAGGATACAAACAAGATGGATCTAATGACCTAATTCTAATCACCTAGTTTATTTTACTGATTTTGAAGCTTTAAGCTCTAGTGCCAACTGGTTGTATTTCTATTTTTTTTTACTGCATTTTATTTCCATGATTTTCTCTCACTGAGAAAAGTCAGCGTTCAAAGACCCAATTGATATTTAAAGCGTCTTATTTAATAAATACATGAAATAATTCACTCTTATCTTCCCACTTATTATATCTCTCCCTTCTCGTAAGAAACCTGTTTTACTGGCATCCTCTTCCTTACCTTCCTTCATACATTTCTTTTCTCCCGCCAACCTCATGGGCCATTTCAATTTCTTCCCTTCCATTCTTTCTACTCCAGGACCTTCTTCTTGTCCTCTCTTGCCCTCTTACCACCACCATCTCTCCAGTGCTCCATCCCACACAGCCTCTCCAGACTTCCCCTTCAGCACTCCTCTCCAGAGCTTCACTGAGTTGAATGCCTCTCCGACCTGAGTTGAATACGTGAAGTAAGATGCTCCCTCAGTACTCTTAGCCCTGCCATTGTATTCAAGTGTTCTAGTGGTGCTCTTACTTCTACAAGTATATTCAGGTGTTCCAGTGGTGATCTTACTTCTACACGTATTTTCAGGTGTTCCAGTGATGCTCTTATTTCTACAAGTATATTCAGGTGTTTCAGTGGTGCTCTTACTTCTACACGTATATTCAGGTGTTCCAGTGGTGCTCTTAGTCCTTCCATTATATTCAGGTGTTCCAGTGGGGCTCTTCTACAAGTATATTCCGGTGTTCCTGTGGTGCTCTTAGCCCTTCCATTGTATTCAGACGATCCAGTGGTGCTCTTACTTCTACAAGTATATTCAGGTGTTCCAGTTTAGCTCTTAACGGTGCCATGCAGGTTATGCATGACAAGACTGCAGTGCGACACTATATTATATAAGCGAAGCTATCCAGCCCCTATTTAACAATGGATTGAGCTCCCCCTCTATATACTGCCCCTGTGGACCACTCCTGGGTAGGCAGGGCAACACGGGAAGGTGGCCATGTAATATTCCTTACACACGTAATAAATGATTTGTGTGTAGTGTATCTTAGGATACACCACTATGTGGATAATCCAGTTTGGATAAGCCACTGAGCAGATCATGAACGAGTAATTAAGATCCTTGTCAGAATACACTGCGACGTTTCCTGGCGAATAAATCACCAATACCACCAAGAGTTCCAGCATATTTTCATTGCTATATCGTCACGTAATTATTACTAAACAAATAATGACTAATTATTTTAGAGCATGAGATCAGTTGTGTGGGCACACAGATGTGTGTGATTATAATATTTCAATATTACTATTATTGTACAGGAACTAAGGATTGTAAATATGTAATGCATTTCGAAATCGCAAAGATACTGCAGGATTCAGTCCGTTAAAGGATCTCTATACAGTATTAATGGTTGATGAATAAGATATTTTGCCACAAGTTGAGTTTGTGATAAATGATTTAGGAAATCGACAATTTGGAGAATGAGACACTTATGAGTTTTTTTTCCAAAAAACGTGGTTTTATACTGGAGACAATAGAGGAAGTGGAGAAGTAATCTTAAGGTGTTCAGTTTCTTAGCCTTTATTGATTGTGTTCAGTGTTCATGGAACTGAACACCTTATATCAAGGCTAAGGGACTAACTCCTGAGAAATCACTTATCCACGTCTTCCACTGTCTCCACTATAAACTTACCCTTGTATCCGACTGAAGACTCTTGCTGCGCACCCCAATCATTGGCCAGTAAATATACCCAAGTGTTACACAGGTTTCTCATTCACCATCAACAAATGAATCATCTTCTCCAGCCCAAGTTAACTCACACCTGAAGATCGTCCAACGAATTTCATTTCTTACTTAGCTAAGTTTGCCACGTCATGACCTAAGAATATTAATTAAACGTATTTTAAAATAAATACAAAGAACTATGTGCATCTTTTATTTTCTGATTTTTTCGGTTTTTTTTTCTAAATACTGATTCATCGTGTGCCATAATATGAAATTTTAGAATCTTGTATTGAAGGACCAGCCACAAGAACACTGTGATGTGCCATGATGTGTTGACAGCCCAACATATGCATTCATCTTATTCATTACTCTCCATTTTAATTAACTTTAAAAGTGTTGAATGTGGTATTTCAATTATAGTTGATGATTCTACTTAAATATACATTTTAAGTTATAGGGTCATTTTGTTATATATTTCTCAACTATTTCACAAGATATTAACACATTCCATTTTCTGTTTCATACACTATCTTTATTCTCCACTTGTCTTTGTTCCACAAGTCAGCATTATTTTCCTCTGTATGTCCCACAAATTATCAGTACTTTTTCTTATCAGTTCCATATATTATCATTGACTTTCTTTGCCTGCTCCATAAGTTATCAATGATTTCCTTTATATGTTGTATAAGTCATCATTTCTTTCTCTTCTCTGTTACACAGCTTATCAGTACTTTTCCCATCTGTTCCACAATTCATCAGTTATTTCACCAGTTTTGCTATATAAGTTAGGCGGCATCACATACTTCCTCTCATACCCCAACACCACACTCAGTCGTGAACCTCAGAGCCAATTTTACATCACTACATTTAACACATCTCTTCACCCCAAGTCATCCGTCAAATGAATACTTTACCTTCCTTGCCACTCAAACAAACAGTCTTTACCCCCCTTTGTCACATGTCTCACCATGAAACATCGTCTCCACTCCTCCCCACTACGCCTTGCGTCGTGAAGCATTCTCTCTATCTTCTCTTACCCGCGCCTTTATCCGTAAAATATTTCTCCCCCGCCCTCGCCACACCTCTCACTCTAAACCCTGGGTCTCTTCCATCCTCCGCAGTGAGGCACACAAGTGTCCGCACTTCTGTCCTGCTTTATACAGCATGTACTTCAGGTCGTCTCTCGTCTCCTCCCGTCTGGTTAATGTCCGAACTTTTCTCACTCCCACAAAAATATATTTACAAAAATTCTTACTGCAATATATTAAGGCGGGTTTTCTTCTTACGACACTTCGTAAGAACGAGTATGTTTCCGTAAATTTATTTCGTGAAACCATTCCTCCTTAACTGAGGTGGGGCGGCTGCAGCGCCTTCGGCTCACAACCGAAGGAAACTGAATCGATCCTAGTGACATAAAAACACTGGTAGCACAGAATCTTTCTAATTCAGCGTTTCGTCCAAGGCTGAGTTTTATTAAGTGTGTACATGATTCTTCACCACTACAGTGCTCTTCACACCAACTCCAAGGCCGAGGGACTCATTACCTCATCTTTTGTATATATTTCTACTGTCTTCAAATTATGTCCTAGAATTTGTATTGATAAAGCCACTGGATGGCGAAACGTCTACATTAAAGATACCCAGATATTGCATATGTGTCTAATTATCACTTTATTAAGTATACACGAATAAACAAATGCGCTGTCTTACAAGGCAAACGACCACCATGGGATTAGTGTCTGAGAAAGACTGGTCACATGTCAGGTCATACACCTGTTATACCGGGTGCCTCAGCAATAAGTGGGTACCTGTTGTCCCTGGTGACTCAGCAATAAGTGAGTACCTGTTGTCCCTGGTGACTTAACAATAAGTGGGTACCTGTTGTCCCTGGTGACTTAACAATAAGTGGGTACCTGTTGTCCCTGGTGACTTAACAATAAGTGGGTACCTGTTGTCCCTGGTGACTTAGCACTAAGTGAGCACCTGATGTCCCTGGTGACTTAGCAATAACTGGGCACCTGTGTTCTTGCCGACTCATGCTTCTCTCATCATGCCAACCTCAATATTTTGCTGAACCTAGAATTTTGTTGTGGTTATAATTGTTTTCAGGAGAACTGAGTGTTTTATTTGTCTCTACTGATAATACACTTGGTGCCATTCTGTCACCTTAGAACAGTAGTTCTCAACCTTTTTTGGGCAGTGACCCAAAATCCTTTCGAGAATCTACATAGCGACTCCTACGTTCATAATATTAATTTACAGCGTAAGTGAAAAAAATGACTTTGGTCTTAAAAAAAAGTGACAGTAACAAAAGGTAAATGACATTGTTATATTAATATGAATATTAAACGAAAATCATAATGAATATCGGCAAGAAATATAAGACCCATTCGATCTCAGTGATTTTTTTTTACCGTTTAAAATCGTGATGTGGAATTTCGTCAGTGTGCATCTGGATGAGCGGCTGCCGTAGTTTACTGATGTTGGTATCATCGTCAGTAAGGTCCTCGAATTTAATGTTGAAGGAGTTTCTTACCCAGGTGAATTTCATCATATTCTCGGGAATATAGTGATCACACACTGTGATCAAACTCTGTGATCGTACTCTGTGATCATACTCTGTGATCATACTCTGTGATCATACTCTGTGATCATACTCTGTGATCATACTCTGTGATCATGCTCTGTGATCATACTCTGTGATCATACTCTGTGATCAGCTTGGAAACATGTTACACGATGATGCTTAGGATCTGGGTGATGAATGAAAGTGTTTCATTCTCCAGAGGTGTACTCAAAGTTTTATTATTTTACGACTCCAATTTCCTTTTTCAATGCTGTTAGTTTCTCTAAATCCCGACCAACACCAAATCGCGACTTTGCATTAAAATTTTCTATTTTTTAATTACAGAAAAAAAAAATCGGCAAGATAAGCCACCTGCGTCATTCACTTTGAAGCTGAGAATCTTGGAGGCCTAAGAATAATTCTTTTCAGCCAAAAAACATCTCAGTTTCGTTGCGCATTTCAAGCAATTGTTGGACCACCTTTCCTGGCGAGGTCACCTGACCTCAGTGTGATACAACAGAAGCACATGTTACCAACCAGAATCAGAAGTGAGGACCCTGACGTGTTCCTAACACTGCTGGTACGCCGTCACAACAGACACTAAAACAGTGATTCCACTGAAGTCTTTCTTTCGTGAGAATTCAGTCCACAACCTTGAAAATGTTTTCTCCAGTTGTGGTGCTGTTCAATGGCCGGCAGAGCGGAAATTCCTCTTCAACATTTTCTGGACTTTCCTCTGGGTCACCATCTGGAAAAGACCCGGGCCGGGACAACATCGGCGAACCTACTACTTACTTTTGGACTTTGATACCGTACATAAGCCATGAGTTGGGCATCATCACTAACATCTGAAGACTCGCCCAGGAGGAGACAGAATTGTCACATATTTTTATGGCTGACATCACCTAGTCTTTTATATCACACGACATGTTCTCAATTCCTTGACTAACTGTGTCATTTGACAGAGGTATTGGTTCAATTTCCTTTGCGGCTTCACTTCGTTATACTATCCGCACCACCTCGAGAGCTGCTGGTATTACCAGTTCCTCTCTAACAATCCACTCTACCTTCTTATTTCCATCTCTACCACTGTTGCACTCAGTACTTCTACCACTTCAACTAATACTACTACTTCTATTACTACTACTACTGCTACTACGACTACCATTACTACTACTACTAGAGTACTACAGCTCCCCCGGCCCCCTCCCATATATATTTTGGCTCCCTTCAATTCGCACTTTTCGTGTGACTAACTAATGGTGCAAGTAAGATCAAAACGTCGTCATAAGTTTCAGCTTCCTAAGTGTGGGATATCTGTATAAAACCTTCACCAATGGCGTGTGGCTTCTTCACCCCTGCAATCCTCACCCCTGCAATCCTCACCCCTGCAATCCTCACCCCTGCAATCCTCACCCCTGCAATCCTCACCACTGCAATCCTCACCCCTGCAATCCTCCAAGCTACGAGATATGAAGTGAGTGTTGCGAACAGCTGAAGTATCTGCCGTTTCAGTTGCAGTTCTTTACTTTCAAAGAAATTCCACTCTGTGTTCACAAGTGCACTGTGAGTTCCTTCTAAGTGCCTTTCACGCTTCCCACGAATGATACATTGTGGTTTAAGTACGCCACGTTGAGTGGTGTGTCTCAAGCTTCCATTAACAAGATAGTCCTTGTACTGACTTTTAGCCAGAATTTCTAAGTTTGAAATAAATAACTTAAAAATAATATAGAAACAACTACTCAGTACTAATTATGATATAACAGCGGAAGTAGCACTGGTAGTTATTGTGTAATAATATATATATATATATATATATATATATATATATATATATATATATATAATATATATTTAACCAATAGGTATATTTTATTACATAATATGGTACAAAAGATTTAAGAGATACATTGTTGATATAAAGATGGCATATACAGTACACGAGGTGTGAGAGATACATGTCTAGTACATATTGTTACATGTTTGTCACTGATTATAATGCGAAAATCTCATCCAGCTCCTCCGAGCTGGGGCGCGTGCCCAGAATACAGCATGCATTACCCCTCTGAACAGCAGCGCTGAATCGCTGGAACAGAAAACTAGCTGCCCTGTGATCCCTAGTTACTCTGTTGAGTCTTTTGCCCAGCTCCTTGAGGAACTTAGATGCACTCTTTCCCCATGAGCCAAGGGTCTCTGAGCCTATGGGAACAAACTTATAATGATGGGCAAGTTCTCCATATTTTCTCGACTTCTGGGACTCCCTGAAGGTGGCAGCTGCCCCTCCTTCCTCCCTGGTGTATTGGAGATAGGTATCAGCCAAGGTAGATGCACATGTGTAGTCCCACACCACCTGCTTGCCGTCTGTCCAGGCTTGAAGGGTGATACCATCTGGACGCTTTTGGCTGCCATCAGATCTGCATAGTTGGGGTGGCTCCCTTACTGCTGGGCATCCGGCTGTTGTGAGGCTCCTCTTGATAATGTTATTAACCTCTTCATGTCTTGCAATCTTTCCTTCGGATTTACGACACACAAGACCATGGTACCCGAATCGGTCTGCTGCTTCACTGCCACAAATACACCTGTGTTCGGCGAGAATAGGGGCGGCAAGTCGAAGGGCAACACCAATGCGGATGGTCTGTGGGTCGAGGCGTGTGCCAAGGCTGGAGTTGGGAACAGCCAAAAGAAAGTCCCCTGCATGAGGAGTTCTCACTGCAAGGAGGCGGGCTCTATCCTTCCCTGACACACTCTGAAGCATTGCTGAGGCTATATTCTCTACTATTGGGCCATCCCAGTGCGACTGTTTGTAGTTGTTGGGGGGAGCAGGCCTGGTTTCAGAGCCTGTTAGATTATCCCAGATCCTGGCTCCATCAACGAACTTTGGGTCATGGATTCCAATCGTGTCCCTAAGATGTTTAGGGAGAATTGCTGCTACAAGCCCTCTGGATGCAATGCATGAAGACAGGGAAGCAGGTAGAGCAATCTGAGATGACTTGCGGACACCTATGCCTCCTAGTCTGACTGGGAGTGTAGCTTGGTCCCACTGCCCATCTTCTAGAGTAAGGTTAAGTACTTTAGTAAAGATCTGCCTCAGGATACTGTCATATTCGTGTAGTATAGGGTTATCATATGAAGGAGCACATCTTAGGAAATATGTCAACCTGGGCAGACTCAAGCATTTTGTGAAAAGGTACAAGGCATCATGGGTGTCAAGATTGATCATTCGTTGTTCCATTCTCTTCAATTCTTCCAGTTTCTTCCTGAGAATTGTGTCAATGGCATCGCTTCCCAGAGGTGCTCCAAGCAAGACACTATTAGTAGGGGCAATGACTGTTGCTCCTGGTAGTTTTGATATCACTGCATCTATCACTTGTTGATTGACTGAGATGATTTCACATTTGGATGGATTCAGGATGAGACCCATTTCCTGTCC
Source organism: Cherax destructor (assembly GCA_009830355.1). Lineage (NCBI taxonomy): Eukaryota > Metazoa > Arthropoda > Malacostraca > Decapoda > Parastacidae > Cherax > Cherax destructor. The sequence goes on from WNWK01000027.1 coordinate 64,116, forward strand.
CCGTGTCATCACCTGTGTAAGATCATCTAGAAGGGACTCCTTTGTACCTGCTAGTGTGCCATCATCCAGGAACCAGATGTTTAGCTCACTGGTCAGTCTGACTGTGATTTCCCTAACTGATATACAGAAGAGAAATGGTGCGAGAGGGTCCCCTTGCTGGACACCCTCTGGTGATGTGATTTCATGCTCTCCAAACAGGAGCATTGATTCCTTGCTATATCCAGCTGAAACAAAAGGGAAGAGACCTGGGAAATGTTCTTGTACAGCTGCTAATACTACGTCTCTTTTCAGGATATTAAATGCATTCTTGAAATCTAATTTAACCACTGCATTGTCCTCAGGCAGGTTGTCGATATACGCCCTTGTTGCATGAACCGCTGCTTCACTTCCTTGAGAGACCCCAAAGCCAAGCTGGTTTGGTTGAAGCATGATGGCTGCCTCTGCACGAATACTTCTGACAGCAGCTTTAGAAACGAGGCGGCGAAAAGTGTTGCCCACTGCGATTGGCCTAATTCCTCCATCCTTCTTTTTAAGGGCACAAAGTGATGCTCCAAAAAATAAAGGTTTAATTTCGTCAGAAATCAGACCAGCCAAGGAATTGTTGACGAACCTTGTGATCTCTGACAACAGTGTCTCTGCAATCTCCCTGATAACTGGATTAACCATTTCCTTTAAATGCTGTGACCTTATTCCAGTGTAACCCCCAGCAGAGCCGGACGGGAATGACATTATTGCTTTGTAAATGTCCGAGTCTTGCACAATCAGTGGTTCCACAGTGGGGACAGAGGTGTTGGAACTGTTGGTACCCCTGGTTTCCCTTGCAGGGTGCTTTCCTCTAAGTGCTTCAGCAGTGTCAGCATCCCTGGGGGCAACTGTATCTTCACTGGTGATAATTCTGATTGCTCCCACTGTGTTGCCCTCTTCAATTTTCTTGCTCACTTGGACTCTGATTTTTTCGCTGTCAGTGGAGTGAGTGGGGGTTCTGCCTCTCCCATTTTTGTATTGATGGGGAAGGTGAATGAGGTTATCAGCTCTAGGAAAGTTTCTTAAGGATTTAATGATCATTGAGGCTAGCCTCTTTCCCCTTCTTTCCGGCACAGCTAAGCAGACATTGCCAAAAAGTAGCAAGTTGTGCCATGCCTTGATGGTTGGTGGAGCATTTAGGATAGCAGAACCATCGTTTACTTTTATTAAGAGGTCCGTAAGTTTCCCAGCTGCTTTGGGAATATGTGTGAGTGTCCTGGTACCTGTTGCTTTAATTGCTTCCAAGATATTATCTGATGAGATGAGATCTGTTGGAGTGGGTTCAGGTGCCTGAAGTGGCTCTGGGTTATCACTTTCCACAGGAGGACGTCCTGATCCCGGTCAGCTACCATGTTTGCGGAGGAAACCATTAGAGTTGAGACAACGAAGCTGTAAACACGACCGACACTTGCCTCTCCTAGTATTGCAAGCCTTGCCATTTCCCTGGCTGCTCGCTTTCCCCTGACTGACATTCATCTGGCTAAGTAGACTATAGGAGTGGAGTACGACATGCTGGGTGGGTAAGGTGCGTGGAAGGTAGTGAACTTGACCGTGGTGGGCTGGTAGGGCTTGAGGGGTGTCGCTGGGATTTGGGTGAGGGAGGCGCAGGTAGTTGGGTGAGGGAGGCGCAGGTAGTTTTGTAGGGGAGGCGCAGGTTGTTGGGTGGGGGTTGCCAGGGGAGAGGAGTGAGGGGAGTACACTACACATGGATTTGCACTCTATATATTGTTCACACTCTTACAATACACACAACAAAGAATACACACAGCATTATTTGTTTCCCATGTACGTCATGAAAGATGTGGGTATGTGCACTGCTGAACACCAGTGTCTTCCCTCACAACCTACACACAGCGCCTCTTCCCTCTCCCCGTTGCATAATTTTATATATATATATATATATATATATATATATATATATATATATATATATATATATATATATACATATTACTGTACTAACGAATGAGTGGTATTGATCAATAACAACACTGCAACTAGCCAAGGATTCGAACCCATACTGTTTTGGACGCCTCATGGTGAGCGAAAAACTACATGACGCTCTAACCAACAGTCGCAGTGTTCTTAATGATCAATACCACTCGTTCGTGGGTACGAAATATAAAATACTGCTTGTTGAGACTACACCAAACGGGAGAATAAAATTAGCTCAGAGGCACCCACACCATCGTATGTCCTCGGATCATGGTAAAACACCTAGCTCTGCTGCGTGCATGATTCTTGTAGGATTTGGTGGTCCTGTGGGTTAGAGCGTCAAGTGGTTTTCGCTCACCATGAGGCGGCCCAAAACAATATATGGGTTCGAATCCTTGGCTAGTCGCAGTTTTGTCATATATATATATATATATATATATATATATATATATATATATATATATATATATATATATATATAAACACTGATCTCTGGCCGACGGAGACTCGAACCTACGAACCACATGACAAGGTACGCAGTGCTTTGCCGACCGTACCACACTGGTCCAATACCTTGGCATCCAGCTCACGCTAGACGTTGATCAAGGCAGCCAGCTTTCAGGCAGGTGGCTTACAGCTTTTCATCTCATCCCCTGCATGCATCGACACAACTAGAAATTTTACAATGCTAGGAATTCGCAAGAGCAGGCGAAATATTCACAAACACTGATCTGTGGCCTGAAAGCTGGGTGCCGTGGATCAACGTCTAGCGTGAGCTGGATGCCAAGGTATTGGACCAGTGTGGTACGGTCGGCAAAGCACTGCGTACCTTGTCATGAGGTTCGTAGGTTCGAGTCTCCGTCGGCTAGAGATCAGTGTTTGTGAATATTTCGCCTGCTCTTGCGAATTCCTAGCATATATATATATATATATATATATATATATATATATATATATATATATATATATATTTTATATATATATATATATATATATATATATATATATATATATATATATATATATATTATAAAAGCTATGTTGACGTAAAACATAGTGTGTGTCACGAGCGAGATACTCCAACTAGAGCAATTAAGAGTCAGTGTGTCAGAATGGTGATACTGCAATCTGCAAATGTTGGGATCCATGAAAATATGCCTTAGTGGTATTGAACCTGTTGGCAAAGTGGAATTTAATAACTCATAGTTCAATTCTTGTCCTTGTTAAGAAGAATGATAGTTTCCAATTCTTGTTGAGGGGGCAGTGACAGTATAGTATGCATAGTAGGACTAAAATTTAATTTGAATAATGATATCTGGGGGTCTTTGTGTACGTTCATGGCTTTCTTGGTGGGTGTAATTGCAAGACAGACCTTTCGGTGTCTCCTCCTGTAATTCCTCCACCAGGAAAGTCTCAACTGTAGTTAGAAAAGACATAATTCCAATCCAGCAAGGTCGCCTGGGACCTCCGGAAGGTGGGAAAGGCGAGACATCCTGTAGACAGACGGATGAATTCCTGGACACAAGATGCTGAGGAGGGACTGATGTAGGAAGCTAGAGGTGAGGATACTGAGAGAGACGAGGCAAGTGAAGGGGAGACACTACACATGCTACAGGAGGGTACATGTGCACGCAAATGTAAGACGGTACAAAGTCCAAAAATTGAAAAAAAGTGTCAATGTAGGTGGTTTAGACTAAGGCTTGATAAGTGATGTAACAAAATTAAGTGAATTCAACAATTCGAATTTCTGACTTCAAAATCCTGTATTTATAATCTGTAAAGTTATTATAGGAGAAACTGTTGAATAAAGAAATGTATGGAGAGATGTATTTACATAGACTATAAGAAAACCTTTGCTAGTGCTATCAGAGATACAAAGATCACTGGGTTATAAGCAGCAATATCAGAAATATAAACGTTACGCTTATACATAGTAACACCAGAGCTGCAAAGATCACAATATTATACCTGGTAACATTAGAAAAGCAAATATCACTCTTTTGTATATAGTAATATTAAGGATACAATGATAACCCTGTTATGCATAAGAATATGAGAGATATAAAGGTTACTCATATACATAATAGATAAGGAAGTTACACATAGAAACACAGAGATCACACTTTTACATGAACGAAAATCAGAAAACCTTAAATTAGAACATAAAAATCTATGAGATTTAAATAGACGACTAAAATAAACAACAATTGGCTTCTCCATGGTGGTCTAGGTAGAGGAGTTCTTCTCTTCTGGCTGGACTATGTTTCTAGCCTGCCCGGGCGGGTGTATTTACTGGGCGCAGATTTCTGTGTGTCCTCCCCTGTAATTACATCTTCTTGTATATATTGATATTTAAACACTTGTGTTGTAATATCATATATGGGCAGTGCTTCATGGTGTTGCCGCATTTGAAGAGTTAAGTTCCTCTCTGAGGAAATGCTGTGTTTGGGGTTCACAGCTCTCAACGTCCCCCTCAAATGCTGTGTTTGGGGTTCACAGCTCTCAACGTCCCCCTCAAATGATGAAGCTTAAATCCAGTTTTTCCTTTCATTATTGATAATATTTTGCTATATAAGTTTAGAACACATTTTCACACATTGTCAAGGAGTGCAACGACTGACTGATAGAACCCTTGTAACGTGACTGATAGAACCCTTGTAACGTGACTGATAGAACCCTTGAAACGTGACTGATAGAACCCTTGTAACGTGACTGATAGAACCCTTGTAACGTGACTGATAGAACCCTTGTAACGTGACTGATAGAACCCTTGTAACGTTACTGATAGAACCCTTGTAACGTGACTGATAGAACCCTTGTAACGTGACTGATAGAACCCTTGAAGCGTGACTGATAGAACCCTTGAAGCGTGACTGATAGAACCCTTGTAACGTGACTGATTGAACCCTTGTAACGTGACTGATAGAACCCTTGTACCGTGACTGATAGAACCCTTGTAACGTGACTGATAGAACCCTTGTACCGTGACTGATAGAACCCTTGTAATGTGACTGATAGAACCCTTGTAACGTGACTGATAGAACCCTTGTAATGTGACTGATAGAACCCTTGTAACGTTACTGATAGAACCCTTGTAATGTGACTGATAGAACCCTTGTAACGTGACTGATAGAACCCTTGTAACGTGACTGATAGAACCCTTGTAACGTTACTGATAGAACCCTTGTAACGTGACTGATAGAACCCTTGTAACGTGACTGATAGAACCCTTGTAACGTGACTGATAGAACCCTTGTAACGTGACTGATAGAACCCTTGTAACGTGACTGATAGAACCCTTGTAACGTGACTGATAGAACCCTTGTAACGTGACTGATAGAACCTTTGTAACGTGAAAAATTGGTTCTGAAAAAGTTCTTGTAAACTGCACTCTGCATTGCCTTGTTTTCATCATCATAACAAGAGAACACAATATATTGAGACCAGATGTTGTAGTTAATTATTCAACGTTCAACTACAAATCCATTTAGAAATAGTTGTTCTTCATAACTTTAACATGTTTCAAAGTTTATTAAAGGCTGTTATTTACACATACTTATTTATATACACTTACATGTGCCAGCAAACATTCAACCTCGTTAATTTAAACAAGTAAAAGATTCCAAACATATTTAGTGATTAGTAAAAGGACACATGTTGTTGGTCGTGGTAGTTGTGGTGATGGAGGTAGTGGTGATGGTGGTAGTGGTGATGGTGGTAGTAGTAGTAATAGTAGTAGTAGAAGTAGCAATAGTAGTAGAAGAGGTAACCCTTGGTTACTGTGTAATGGCGGAGTTATTTTTTAAGGGGAACTCGTCTTAATACTTAAAGATAACTCAAGACATTTTCGTCTTTAATCGTCATTTTAGACACTATTGAGCAGAATAAAGGCAGCTTCGTCGTCTCTGAAATATTAGCACCAGTTCTCCTAAGAACATTTGACTGTTGCTGCTGCTGCTGCTGCTGCTGCTGCTACTGCTGCTGCTGCTGCTGCCTGCACGCTGCTGCTGCTACTGCTGCGCTGCTGCTGCGCTGCTGCGCTGCTGCTGCTGCTGCTGCTGCTGCTGCTGCTACTGCTACTGCTACTGATGCTGCTGCTACTGCTGCTGCTGCTGCTGCTGCTGCTGCTGCTGCTGCTGCTGCTGCTAATAGCATGGACCTGCTTATGCCTTTTCACATTGTTTTGTTACATATACTGTTAACCTTTGTGCCCTTTTATTGTATGTATAGATTTAACAAAGCAATAATACGTCTGGTTAGTTGGATATGTGTCCTTTTACGTAACATATTCTCGGTATTTTATCAACATTATTATATAATTAATGATTTGTCCTCCATTCTGCACATAGAAATTAAACAAAAAATCCCAGCATGGATAAACTAGACTCAGAAACCGTGTTATAAATGGTAGTGAGAAGCTGCTCTCCATATTATAAATATGTTGTTTTCTCTCACTGTATAAACTTCACATATTAACATGTGATGGTATAAATTAACTCCGATCTGACAAAATCCTCCTTGACTGTCGCGTCAGCTACCGCCGCCATATACACCCCGATGAAACAAACCTGCACCCCCCACCTCCCATCTAACCTTCCCCAACCCCCCTCCTCCAAAAACGACAACGTGAACGGGCTAGACTCCCAAATACCCACCCCCACTCCACCCTTGAAAACCCCCGACCCACCTGCAAAAACCGTGTACCCCTTTAAATTCAATTCCCTCCCACACCTATAATTGTGCTTCTGAAAAAATACCACATACACTCGAAACCTACTCAAGGTCACTTCCACCCACCTTCGTTTGACCTCATTTTTGAGGCCATTTACATTCATGGAAAAAACCCTGAAGGATACGGTTGAGGCTTCCCCTTTGGTCTCGTTTGTCTCCCTTCATTTTAAACATTGGAGGTTGCACCATTTCCCCCCTTTCCCTCTCCTCCCACTTCCCTAAGGGGCATCAGGACCCCACCCCCTTTATTCTACTCTGATTGGACCTCACTACCTCAGCCCATACCTTTTTCCCATGCCTTTGAGCCGGCGTGAGAATATCATTCTCAGCCTCCTCTCCAGTCCTCTTCCTGGACTCACCCTTTTCCACCAGAACCTCCATGTCCTGTGCCTGATGTACCTCCACCACAACCTCCACCACAACCTCCACCACCACCTCCGCCAGTGCCTCTGGACCATCCTCATGCCTCTGCACCACACCACCACCCATAACTTGCCTTTGGGTCTGTTCCATTAGCATATATATAAAATAAATATTATTGTTGAAAGCAGCGGCTCTGATACAGTGTTCTAATAGCTTCTTAATAGTTTCTTATGTCTCATGGTGTCTTAAAGAATGTCTTACCTGCTCATTAAATCAATTGTCAAATTCCAGAAAGAACATGCGTAGAAGCGTATAATAACCTTTAAATACAGTATAATAAGTTAATTCTGGCAGGTGAAGGTGGTCCCTGCGTACTGACAACTGTGGTGATACAGGGAGAAGCCATTTGTGTAAAATACATGTTACCTGTCGGCACATGTGTGCGGCGATGGGAACATAAACTTGTACTGTATGTGGCACTAGAATGTGTGGGTTGACACACATCTACCTGGGAAATGACAGCAGGAAATTGTTGATGACACTTGAATTATTATTCATCTTAGATTATTTCCAGATAATTTTTATTTACGAATCACGATTACCAATGTGTGAAGTCAAATGCAAAGTGTCCATCACGTGACTGATCAACTTATCAAATAAGATGTCTGGTGATATCCTCATAACTTGATCTTGCTAGCAGCAGAAATTGAATTAATGTCTCCGACCCAAGCCAGGTATTCAGTGCCTAGTCTAATAGAGCGCTCATTAGACAGGGAGACTGGTAAGGGACATTATGTTGATCAAAACCCAGCAAACAAACGTAAGCGTTGATGTTCAGTTAAGGTGTTAGGCATCTGTGTCATTTTATAGACTGTTTATATTTGTCTAGTACACTTCCGGCCTCAGATTCCTACGGTTCTTCTTAAATACAATCCATATGCAGTCCATACTAAGATTCAGCTTTCAGTAAAACTACGTCCTGCCCTGTAACTGTCTGCGACCCGCAAGTTTCCTGAGACCTTCTGACCTTTAAGCGCTGAGAACAGTAGCCTCTCTATACAGCATTAGAGACAAGTCTTCCCTTCGTAATAATAAACAATCAGAAGAGTTGCATTGTTTCTGTTTATATTTTTATTTCATATTTTATTTACATATGTTAATTTGATATTAAATATCACATTAAGTGCAAATTCAATGTATCCTCGTAGGAAAGTTTTGTGATACTTTTGTGATATCTTTTTCTAAGAGTGATTGAGATCTACATTATTCTCTTTTCCCAGGCTTAGAACCTTAAACTAAATCTACCATATCTACCACTGCAGGAACACGTCCAGACCTTCCTGTAAGTCTCTACTACCATCATCAGTATTAATCTGACAGCCTATTTTAGTGCCATCAGCAGATCTGTTTATATAGCTATTTATTCCCTCATGTATCGTTTATGTTGTGCAGTGGACAACAAAGTGCCCAGAATTAACCCATTTTCAACATCACTTATGACGTACAAGGAAAATTTTACTAGGATAATTTCTTAAAGCTTCTCTTGAGCGAAACGTCGTTGCAATAAAAGTATTCACTGTTTTAAGTAAATTTTCATTCATGTTTTGTGTGTGTTTTCACTCTCTCTTTGTCAACTGCTTTGTTCACTATTTAAAACCCTCTATTATCTTGCTCTATATTAGAACTAGTGAAGGGACTCGTGGCAATACGTTTCTTTAATGTCCTAAACTATAAATATAAATGTCCTCAACAGCTTCTCAGTATCAACATTCCATTTGTAACTCTTTCTTCTATGACTTGGAAGCTGGTGTATAGTGTGAAGCCGGACATGACACCTTAAACCCAACAAGCATATATAAGAACACTGGATATCCAGGAAGCATACGTGATCACACTGGATATCCAGGAAGCATACGTGATCAACTGGATATCCAGGAAGCATACGTGATCACACTGGATATCCAGGAAGCATACGTGATCGTACTGGATATCCAGCAAGCATACGTGATCGTACTGGATATCCAGGAAGCATACGTGATCGTACTGGATATCCAGCAAGCATACGTGATCGTACTGGATATCCAGCAAGCATACGTGATCGTACTGGATATCCAGCAAGCATACGTGATCGTACTGGATATCCAGCAAGCATACGTGATCGTACTGGATATCCAGCAAGCATACGTGATCGTACTGGATATCCAGGAAGCATACGTGATCGTACTGGATATCCTGCAAGCATACGTGATCGTACTGATATCCAGCAAGCATCGTGATCGTACTGGATATCCAGCAAGCATACGTGATCGTACTGATATCCAGCAAGCAATGATCTACTGGATATCCAGGAAGCATCGTGATCGTACTGATATCCAGCAAGCATACGTGATCGTACTGGATATCCAGCAAGCATACGTGATCGTACTGGATATCCAGGAAGCATACGTGATCGTACTGGATATCCTGCAAGCATACGTGATCGTACTGGATATCCAGCAAGCATATGTGATCGCACTGGATATCCAGCAAGCATACGTGATCCCACTGGATATCCAGCAGTTTGAGCTGGTTAGGTGGATGTGAGTGGCGGCAAGTGGTCTGTGTACTTCGACATCATAAGGTCAATAGACCTTATTTGGGAAATCCAACAAAACACCGCTAATAAAAGCATCACAGGATAAGCGTGTAAACATCCCAGTGAAACGAACTATCCGATACTTTCTTCCTTAACACTAAGACAAAACATTAGCAAAGAAAGAGTTTGACAGGTGTGTGGACTCACTTTGTTGTGTTTAGTAATCTATTATCCGAGTGAGCTGCTCGCAAGACATCCAGAGTGATAATTCTGTTTAATATGCAAATAACTGTCATGAATATCATTATATTGGGGAGGGAGGTTTATGGATACACTCATCAATATGGTAATTGTGTTGCATGACTCGCCTCAGTGAGGCTTGTTTCCGGTGAGGCTCAACACTGGTGTGTAGTTGATAAACAGTGTTGCATGGTAAGGGCTGCAAAACAAGTGATACGTAATCGATGTGTCACAAGATATAACGTGATGCTAAAGAGATGCATCCTAGAATTTTTTTTATTTTTTTTTATGTGGGGATGTTTATGTTGGCCCTAGAAAAATACTATACTCGTGTACTCAGTGTTCTTGTAATTGGAACATAATCAGACAACTTTTACAATATTTATAAAACCCCAGTATATTATACTTGTCACATTCGTTCAAATATTTAAATGGATATTGTAAGGAAGCCTACATACTCTTGTCTTACATTTAAATTTCCATACTGTTGAATTAAATTAATTTTTTTGTTTGGAAAATAAATGTCTGTTTTGGTAATACTAGTTGAAGCTGTGCTGATGACATGATAATGTTGGCGTCGGTGTGTTGCTGCTTCACCACACTTACTTGAATGATGTCAATAATGGTGCTGTCAAAGATGGAGTGCATGGTAATATATGCACACGTGCTGCCATGGAAGAATATATATATATATATATATATATATATATATATATATATATATATATATATATATATATATATATATATATATATATATATATATATATATATATATATATGTCGTGCGATTAGGTAAAACTGGTCAATTAGCAAGAACTCATTTAAAATTAAGTCCTTTCTAAAATTTTCTCTTATACGTTTAAAGATATATTTTTTCATTTACGTTAATGTAAAAAACATTAATTTTGTACCAAGAGAAACTTTGAAAATCTACCTAACCTTAATACAACAAGCGTAATTTAATTTAGCCTAACCCAACTAAATATATTTTAGATACGTTAACATTAATTTAAT